>OY720453.1:45312157-45357157 GCA_963082715.1 Harpalus rubripes
CATACATACATACATACATACATACATACATACACATACATACATACATACATACATACATACATACATACATACATACATACATACATACATACATACATACATACATACATACATACATACATACATACATACATACATACATACATACATACATACATACATACATACATACATACATACATACATACATACATACATACATACATACATACATACATACATACATACATACATACATACATACATACATACATACATACATACATACATACATACATACATACATACATACATACATACATACATACATACATACATACATACATACATACATACATACATACATACATACATACATACATACATACATACATACATACATACATACATACATACATACATACATACATACATACATACATACATACATACATACATACATACATACATACATACATACATACATACATACATACATACATACATACATACATACATACATACATACATACATACATACATACATACATACATACATACATACATACATACATACATACATACATACATACATACATACATACATACATACATACATACATACATACATACATACATACATACATACATACATACATACATACATACATACATACATACATACATACATACATACATACATACATACATACATACATACATACATACATACATACATACATACATACATACATACATACATACATACATACATACATACATACATACATACATACATACATACATACATACATACATACATACATACATACATACATACATACATACATACATACATACATACATACATACATACATACATACATACATACATACATACATACATACATACATACATACATACATACATACATACATACATACATACATACATACATACATACATACATACATACATACATACATACATACATACATACATACATACATACATACATACATACATACATACATACATACATACATACATACATACATACATACATACATACATACATACATACATACATACATACATACATACATACATACATACATACATACATACATACATACATACATACATACATACATACATACATACATACATACATACATACATACATACATACATACATACATACATACATACATACATACATACATACATACATACATACATACATACATACATACATACATACATACATACATACATACATACATACATACATACATACATACATACATACATACATACATACATACATACATACATACATACATACATACATACATACATACATACATACATACATACATACATACATACATACATACATACATACATACATACATACATACATACATACATACATACATACATACATACATACATACATACATACATACATACATACATACATACATACATACATACATACATACATACATACATACATACATACATACATACATACATACATACATACATACATACATACATACATACATACATACATACATACATACATACATACATACATACATACATACATACATACATACATACATACATACATACATACATACATACATACATACATACATACATACATACATACATACATACATACATACATACATACATACATACATACATACATACATACATACATACATACATACATACATACATACATACATACATACATACATACATACATACATACATTGTTACATGTCGATTTCTCTTACGCCTACATCTCAGTCAACCTTGATGACGTCCCCGCGTTGCGGTCGTCTTCGTCATCTTGACCCACTCAGCTAGTTCATTGTCAAGGACAGGTGAACGACCTCCACCGACGCTTGTGCAAAGATTTAACGTGTTTATTGGTAAAGGATTGCAAAATCTTCATTTTTCAAGTCTTCTTCGTTAGCAGCCTGTGTAGTTGCACGTACAATTTTGGTGTCGCTGAAGTTACCGTTATTATTGTTTTTCGAAATATTATCCTCGTGTGAGGGAATTTTTGTACGGCAACTAATTTTCTGGAACAGAGTGGTTCCTCCGTGTATTCCGCATTTAACAACAGAAGTTACTATTAAAGCCGCTTAACAGCTAAGGCTTTTTTTTATTTTTAGTTTTATTCTTAAGTTACGTTTCTTTTACGTTACCGTCTTGTCACGTTTACGTGTACAATTATCGACTTTATTCTCACTACGTTTATCGTGACGTCACCCCATCGATTGTGACTTTACTTATCGATCACGAGCTGTACACCACGTATCGAACCTCAAGGTTGATTGTTCAGCTTCCGTTGATGAAATACCTGTGCTGTTTGACGCCTACGACTGATTATCTGGAAGTTACCACCACTATTCGTCGTCACAGTTTCCTGTACTTGTGGGAAAACCATCTGGTGCAACCTGGTTTGGCTATCTGCACACACCTCGTCTGCGATTGGAGCTTTTGGTGTCATATGTCGCCTCCACACTCACAGCCAGCCGTGTCAGCCCAGCGCCCAGATAAGAGTATTTTTCACTTTATTATTCCATGTTATTTATTGGGACAACGGCTTCCCTGTTGTTCAACTCATTTATTTCAAACGTACTGTCATATTTCATAACCTGCATTCATGTGTATTATGTAATGTCAAAATCGATTACTTATATTAGTTGTACTTACGCTTTATATAATTGTTCAACGTACACTATTGTTTACCAAGCCGATTCGCGGTCGACTTGTATATTTAATTCACTTGTAAACTGGATTACGAATCTGCGAACGACTTCGTTTAGGTTAGAATACCGTTCAAGTTGTTTATTTACTGCGATTGACGCGCATATCTTTGGCCAACGACGCGCACATCACCGCCCGCGCCATTTTGAAATACGTTACTTTTTGTCAATGCTCGCAGGCACGCACGATCAGTGTTGTTTGGTTGTTAAAAACTATTTGAATGTTCCCGCGAACCGGAATTAAGGTTTTTTATGATTGTAGAAGTACGGCTATTAAATATTCGTTTTATTTTACGTACAGAGTTTATGTTCGAAGTATATTCCCCTATTATCATTACCGTTAACATCACTATATTTCCTTATTGCCGCATTTTCCCAGTTCCGTGCCGAAACACGTCCGGTTGAGAGGGGCTGAATTTTATTTCGACTGGCGCCCTCTTCCTCTTCTTTATGTAAAACTCACCCCTAATCTACCACTGAGTTACGCCGCTCTCACCATTACTTTCACGGGTTTAAAATCTGGGCATAGTAGTAAGATTTTTCGTATCGTCCATAAATTAACGTTGTCGCCCAGTTTTATAGTTTTTGTATTTTTATCGTTTACCATAATTATTATCCACTCAGGGCAAGAGTGGGTAATAAAAAGTGGCGCCCAACGTGGGGCCATTTTCTTTGTTTCTGCCCAACTAGAAGGCCATTTTCTTTGTTTTTGCCCAACTAGAGGGCCCGATTTTCTTTGTTTTTGCCCAACTCAAGGGCCTTGTTATATCCAACGTGGACTTTCGCTTAAGGATTTTTTTGTTAATAGGGTGTTCTGCCAACAAACATTTAGTGTCATTTCGTTATCGTATCGGAGAATAAAAACAGTTTCGATTTTTGGATAGTTTATTTCGCTTTAGTTAGTTTTAGTTTAGTTTCGGATAATTTTAGGAAGGTTTAGAATACTTTTAGGTATAGTTTTGGTTTTAGGATTAGTTAGTTAGTTATTTATTGTTTTTCGGGAATGATATTTGAAGTTCTCAAAATAGAACACAATGCTTCGTTTACACGACCTAAGTACCCTTTTAAGTTTGAACAAGATGTGATCGCTCTAGAAGAGAAAATGAATGAGATTAGTAACATGATACGAGAATTTGCAGGATTAAAGTCTTCACCGGAATATCGAAAGATTATTACGAAAATTGCGCATACCGTCGGTCGTGTTAATAGTAGCGAATATTTATCTGATGAAGATCGCGCAAAGCGGTCTCAACTGTTAGTAAGATTAGCAATTCTCGAATTTGAGTTGAAATCGAGTGCTAAAACATTCAAGAGAAATTCTACCGCTATTGACGAGACTAGTTTTCTTAACACGATTCGAGAACATAAAGATTCCGCATCTTCGAGCTCGGATACAGATTCAGATCCCTCTCCAGCTCGAATGACGATAAAATCGGTACCCGTATCCAAATGGGGTTTTAAATTCTCGGGCTACACAAGACAAATGTCGGTGAACGCTTTCGTTGAAAGAGTCGACGAATTACGGGTTGCAAGAAATGTATCACGTGACGAGCTGCTGCATACCGCTGTCGACCTACTGGAAGGAACAGCGTTAATGTGGTATAGGGCTAATAAGCAGACCTTTACCTCATGGAATGAGTTGATAGAAGGCTTACGGGAAGAATTCCAGCCTATTGACTATGAGGAGAAGCTAGTAGATGAGATTAAGAGACGTACCCAAGGGCCTCGTGAACACATACGAGCGAAACTCTCCGAGAAGCAGAAGCTACGAATACTGCTGCGGAATATCGCACCATTCTACCAAACTCAGCTTGGCCTTATTGACGTCGAATCCGTACCGCACCTGCTACAGTTATGTCGCAAATTAGAAGCAAGAAAAGTGTCAGTTGAAGCATACGTACCTCCACCTCGCCGTGGACAATCTTACGAGCCAGATCTAGCGTACGTATATGCGGACAACGAACATCAAGCTGCTCCTATCGATTCTCGTTCCGAAAATCCTCGAAATCAGGACACACAGGAAGCCACGCCTAATCCTCACTCACGTAAGTGTTGGAACTGCGATCAGCCAGGACACCGCGCTGCAGGCTGTGATTTAAGACAGCGTAAAATGTATTGTTACCGATGCGGAAAAGTAAATTTCACGGTGAATACCTGTCCTACGTGTTCGGGAAACGCGAACAAGCCGCGGAAGTGAGTCTTTTCTCGCGGCATCCTGATTTCAAATCGACTCCAGTTAATCACGTCCTTGATTTTATTATCGCTCACGCGAAGGATGACGAACGTCCTTATTTAAATGTCCATATTTATGATGAACCGTTTCTCGGTCTGTTAGATTCAGGTGCTTCATGCACAATTATTGGTAAAGTAGGTTGGGATCGTTTAAGTCATATAAATTTACCGATTAAGAAAAGTATTTCGTATTGTACCGTAGCGAATAGGCAACGTTGTCGTTGTTTAGGCAGTATTACCGTTCCATTTCGTTTGAGAGAGGAAGTTAAAGTTGTAGATGTTCTCGTCGTCCCGGAGCTTCCGCATGAGTTTATTCTTGGCACAAATTTTTGGAGAACTATGGGTATCGTGCCAGATTTACGTAGAGGAGACTGGACGTTCTCTGCTGAACCACCTGCCGTTTTCAGTGAAGTAATTACGTCACGCTCTGCATTATACTCCCCACAGGAACAACAACTGAGCTCGCTGATTGACAAGATGTTTTGCAACACACAACCGGATCAGATTGGTTGCACGAATTTAGTATCGCATGTTATACGTACGGATAGCCCACCTATCAAGCAGAGATACTACCCCATATCACCGGCTATGCAGAAGGTCGTCGACAAAGAGTTAGAGGAGATGTTGAAGCACGACATCATAGAACGCTCAAACAGCCCTTGGTCTTCACCTATCCTCCTAGTACCTAAAAAGGATGGCAGTTATAGATTTTGTGTAGATTACCGCAAATTAAATGGAGTCACCACTCGAGATGCTTACCCTTTACCGTATATTAGCGAGACTTTAGACAAGTACAGCCGTATGTGTTCGTGTACCTAGACGACATCATCATCGTATCAGACACCTATGAAATTGGAAATTTTAGAGATCGTCTTAAAGCGACTGATGGATGCAGGACTTACCTTAAGCAAAGAGAAATGTAACTTTTGCCGTGACGAACTTATGTATCTTGGTTACGTAATAGACAAGTTTGGTCTCCATGTCGATCCCGAGAAAATTCGCGCTATAGTAGAGTTCCCAGCGCCGAGAAATACGTCAGAAATACGTCGTGCCGTGGGAATGGCGTCTTGGTACCGCCGCTTCATCCCAAACTTCTCGACGATTATTGCGCCAATCACCAACCTCTTGCGCAAGAACATTAAATTTGCTTGGGATTCTCGCTGTGAAGAATAATGGAACCAGCTCAAAAACTGTCTTATTTCCGCTCCTGTATTATCATGTCCAAATTTTGAGAAAGAATTTGTGGTGCAGACTGATGCTTCGGATTTTGGAATCGGTGCTGTGCTCACGCAAGAGCACGATGATGGTGATAAAGTTATCGCTTATTAAGTAGGTCATTGACACGTCAAGAACGAAATTTCTCGACTACCGAAAAAGAATGTCTCGCTGTTTTGTTTGCGATTGAGAAATTACGCCCTTATATCGAAGGAAGTCATTTTACCGTAATTACCGATCACGCTTCTTTGAAATGGCTTTCCAATTTACAGAATCCGACCGGTCGTCTTGCTCGTTGGTCCGTCCGCTTGCAGCAGTACAACTTCACGATAATCCACCGACCTGGTAAAGAACATGTGGTTCCAGATGCCCTTTCTCGTTCCGTACCGCATATTGATGTTATCGAGGGATCTGAAACCAATGATACATGGTATAGAAAAATTTACGACACTGTTTTACGAAATCCCGAACGTTTACCTGATTTCCGTGTCACAGATGGCAAGTTGTATAAGTTCGTAAAACAGGATTGGTCAGAATTATCTGGAGGAGTACATCAGTGGAAGTTGGTTGTGCCGAAGGACAAACGAAAAATGATCATGTCGCAATGTCACGATGTTCCCACTAGCGGTCATCTTGGTGGATTTAAGACCTTTCATCGTGTTGCTCAGTCTTACTATTGGCCAAAAATGCGTGCTGATATCACGAAATACGTGCGTTGCTGTGTGACGTGTATTAAAGCCAAACCAGTGCAGAGAGCGCCCCCTGGACGAATGAATGGCCACTCACTGATTTCCAGGCCTTGGGAGGTCATTTGCGCCGATATTATTGGCCCCTTACCCAGATCATCGCACGGATATAATTATATATTTGTAGTTGCTGACTGTTTCAGCAAATTCAGCTTGTGTTTTCCGCTTAGGAAGGCTACGGCCATTTCCCGCTTAGTGGGTTCGCGTAAACCCGAAAGAATTTAATTAGCATCAACCAAAAAATAATCACTCCCTCTTTTAACTACATTCTTACTAACCTGACATCATAGGTACAATATAAATTCCTCACTCTTAACATATTAAAGTGATCGATTTTCGGTAGCGATATACCGCAACCGGATCACAACAATAAGGCATTTACGAAAATTCTACCGGTAGATACCGCATCTACCGATTGCGTTCGAAAACACGAGTGGTTAATATTTACCATGTTCGAAAATTGTACCATATCTACCAGATTCATATACCGGATCCATGATTTGTGGATCGAGTAATTCAGCCGGTAAATGCGGTAAATGAAGAATCTAACCTCAAAAAAGGTAGTGATGTCAAGCAAAACGCGCGCGTTAAAAGTGAAAATGTATTCAATGTGGGAATCGGAAGTTGGACTGTGCTGTTTGTTAACTACGTCAAGTTTCAAATCTGTTTTAATCTTTCAAATATTTTTCATAGGTTATAAATCTACCCGGTTTACAACTTGCGTTCTTAAAATATTGATTCCGGTAACTGTAACCTGGTAAACTGCTGTTTACCGATATATACCGGTAACAGTTCACCGGTAGAATTTTCGAAAATGTCTATAGTTACGAAACAATAATCCTTCGCCACACATTCCTGTCTAAGCACGCTTCTTTCGCCTCGGACACATTTATAATCGCATTCATACAGTTATTATTTGTTTTCTGGAAAACGACATTATCTTGCATTTCTCGATATTTAGATCTAGTTTGTTCATTTCACACCATTTAGCTAGTTTATCCAAATCATTTTGGAGTAAGAGGCAATCATTTGGTTGAGAAATTGATCTAAATATTTTAAGATCATCAGCGTATAATAGTTTTTTTATTATCAATATGAGTAGGAAGGTCGTTAATAAAAATGAGAAATAAAAGAGGGCACAATTTAGACCCTTGCGGAACGCCAGAAGTTGCAATAAAAGGAAATGAATTTTGACCACAATAATGTACACATAAAGAGCGATTTTTCAGATAGGATTAAAGAAGAAGATATATCAAATACTTGCAGCTTTTTACGAATGATATCATGATAGATACGATCAAAGGCCTTGGAGAAGTCGGTATAAACAACATCCACTTGTATTCAAGGGAGTTACAAATAAACTGTGTGATATGATAGAGATTAGTAGACGTTGACCGACGTTCCACAAAGCCATGTTGTGAGAGGGATAATAGATTGCAGACATTCCTATATGTAGTTTTATAAATTATATTTTCATAAATTTTGCTAAAGTGAGATAAAATAGAAATTAGTCTGTAGTTTGTTATTTTAGAAGTTTCGCCAGATTTATGCACAGGTACAATTCTCGTACGTTTCCATGCATCTGGAAAGGTGCAGGTTTTCAATGATAAATTAATAGTGATACATAAAGCTACTTTTAAAGGTCCAGCATAATCTTTTATAATGAAAGATGGAATTAAATCAGGTCCACAAGACATTATTTCCTTTATGTTTTTAATCGCGATCATCACCTCTTCTTCTGGGACTACATTGATTTATATACATTGACCGGTTAAATTTTTATTATTAAATTAATAATATTAGTGCCAGATGAGGTGTAAAGACTTTGAAAGTAGGATGCAAAACCATTTGCAATGTCTTGTGGACGATTGAAATTTATATTGTCACGTTCCATTGAGCTGGGTTTAGAATTATCATTTCTCTTTAGTCTTACTGAAAGACCAGAATTTACTGGGGTTAGATTTAATGCTTAGTTCAGAATAAAAAAAAAAGTGTGCTGTGAAACAAGATTGACTGGTTCCTGTCAGCTCTGGTTTTGTCGGCCCTTTTTGATTAAACGAAGCCTTATTTTAGACTTATATTGGTCATCCCGTTATCAGTTTCGGCAGAGTTATTCAGATAAGTATTATATTTTATTTGCGTTAGATATTAGGTTTAAATTTTACATATTATATTTTGTATTTTACAAGAAATAATTTATTTATTAGTTACGTGGTAACGTGATATTTTATTTTATTTTTGACAGTTTGACAGATATAAATTTAAATATACAATATCATAAAAAATTCTACAATTTGATAAATAATAAAAAGAAGAAACGAATGGGAATGCAAGGATACTTTAAGGCTTTCTATACTAATCTGTTATTCTTCAGTCAAGGACGAGCCTGGTAAGCTGCTTTGACTTCCTTTACCGAAAAAAACCGTTTACCTTTCTTTTCTATACTATCTATTTAAATAAAAATGAAGAGTAAATGGAGAATGTATGATGAGTGTAAGTTGGGGACGTGGAATATCAGAAGTGTGAATGGGAAAGAGAATGAGTTGATGAATGCAATGCGAATGTACAGTGTAGATGTTTTGTGTGTAAGTGAGACAATGAGGAAAGGATGTTATGAGGAAGAAGTAGAAGGCGTATTTTGTTTGTGGTCGGGCGTTCGTGAGAATGAGCGTGCAAAGCATGGTGTAGGTATACTTGAAAGTGAAAGAATGAAGCCGTTTATACGAAGTTATGGCTGTACTTCTTCGCGAGTTTCTTGGATGAGATTCAAGATAGGCTTTATACGAATCTTCGTTGTGTCCGTTTACGGTCCAACAGACTCCGAAAATGACCTTGAAAAAAATCAGTTTTGGAATTCGGTAAATAGAGTAATTGATTTGTGTGATCCGGGTGAGAGAGTGATAGTGTGTGGCGATCTGAATGGGTGGGTGGGTGTTAAACGAAGTGAATCTGAGAATGTATTAGGACGTTTTGGTGATTGTCGAGTGAATGACAATGGCGAGAGAATTGTTTCATTTTGTTTGGAGAGAAATCTCTTCATTTCGAATTCCACTTTTAAACATAAGCTAGCTCACATATACACCTACGAGAATGTGGTTCAGAATAAACGTAGTGTGCTTGACTTCGTTGTCTATGATGAACGATTGAGGAGTATGGTAGTAGATACGCGTGTGAAACGAGGCGCTGGGTACGAATGATCATTATTTGGTTGTATCGCGAATGCGGTTGAATAAATTTTGGCGAAAGAAGGTGAAATGTTCTGGGAAAATGTTTCGCGTAAAATCCTTCGCTCTTTTGAATGAGGATGTCAGAATGCAGTATGTTGAAAGATTGAATGAATCCTTGCCCGAATGTGAGTCTAAATTTGATTGTAATATAAATGAAGTTTGGTTGAAATTTAAGGATTCACTTCTCAAATGTGCAAAAGAAGTTTGTGGTGAAAGCAGATTAGGCTCTTGTCCGAAAAATGCATGGTGGAATGATCAGGTGAAAGAAGCGATTGCTGAGAAAAAGAGAGCATATTTCAAGTTCTTAAATGTTAAGGATTCGCCTGGGCGCTTGCGAGAAGAATGTTTGTTAGAGTATAGAAGGAAAAATAAATGGGTGAAGCAAGTGGTGAGAGAAAGTAAAAAGCGATTTGATGACTTATTGAGTGAAAGATTGACAAATGATTTTAGTACGAATAAGCGACTGTTTTGGTTGAGTGTGAAGAGACTGCGGAGTGGAAGTGGTCGAGTTGTGAAAGCTGTTAGAAGTGCGAATGGAGAGTTATTGTGGGATGAATCAGATGTGAGGAATAGGTGGTGCGAGTATTTTAAAGGTTTGTATGGAGGTGAGATTGAGAGGGACGATTGTAGTGAAACTGGTAGTGAAAATGATAATGAAGATGATTATGATATAGATGAAAGTGATGTATGTGATGCATTGGGGCGTGTAAGGAATGGTAAGGCTGCGGGTTTGGATCAAATGAGATGTTGAAATATGGAGGAGAGAAAGTATTTGAATGGTTAATTCATTTATTTAGATTTTGTTTGAAACGTAGTGTGGTTCCTGATGATTGGAAAAAAGCTGTTATTTGTCCATTATTCAAAGGCAAAGGCAGTTCGAGTGAATGTAAGAATTTTCGCGCGATAAGTTTGTTGAGTGAAGTCGGGAAACTTTTTGGTAAGGTTTTAATTCATAAGGTGCGAACCTTAACAATTTCAAAAATTAGTGAAGTTCAGGGTTGGCTTTTTGCCTGAGAGGGGATGTGTCGATCAATTGTTTGCTCTTCGTACGATTGTTGGGAAGTCACTTGATAAGAACAAGAAGGTGTTCTGTGGCTTTCTTGATCTAAAAAAGGCGTATGATAGTGTTCTTCGAGATACTTTATGGTTGCTGTAAGAATAGATGGTAGGTTGAGTGATTGGTTTCGTATAAATGTTGGTGTGAAACAGGGCTGTGGTATGTCTACGTGGTTGGTTAATTTGTATATGGATGCGTTGTTGCGGAGAGCATTGAGTGAAATGGATGGTGTACAAATTGGTGAAAGTATTGTGTCTGCGTTAGCGTATGCGGATGATGTAGTTGTTTTAGGTGAAAATGAAGAGCAAGTCAGAAGAATGATAGAGAGAATACATGTAGTTGGAAGAAGTATGAATCTGGAATTAAATGTTGATAAATCCAAGGTGTTAGTATTTGAAAGGAGTAAATTGGTGACTATGTGCAATGTGTTGGTGGATGGAGTGAAACTGGAGCAAGTGAATGAGTTTGTATATTTGGGTAGTATGATGTCAAGGGATGGTCGAATTGATAGGGAAATTGAAAGGAGAGTGAGTGCGGGGTGTAAGGGTGCTCTGGGTATGTTTGCTCGAAACGTAAACGTATCTAGAGAAGCTTGTTTAAGTGTGTATAATGGAGTGCTAGTGCCTGCTTTGATGTATGGAAGCGAATGTTGGGCATGGACGGAAAAGCATAAAAAGAGAGTGACTGCCGTGGAAATGAGGTATTTACGTGGAGTATGTGGATATGTAAGACGGGATCGCGTGAGGAATAATTTGATGTATGAAGAATGTATGGTTAGGAAGAATGTTGTTACACAGTATAGAGAATAAGCAGTAGCGACACTTCGCTGATTTTCGTTCCAACCTGCTCGGGTTGAAGGGGGAAATAATGAGGAGCGGGACTTTGAATCAGATTCAAATAATATATTACGTGCATATTCATTGTATTCGTAATAATTATCATGTAGTTGTTATAATTTTATAAAAAATATATATATTTTAGTATTATGCACAGGTCTTGGAAGTGTTTATTCTATACCGGGTGCCGCTCGAAAACCGTTACATAGGCATTTAACATGGGAAATAAGAATAATTTGAATATTTGCCTCCCATTAAAACTTATGGCAGTAAAACTGTATACACATGTTTGGGGACACTTATTGCATCATATTAATAACAAATTGTTTAAAATTAATTAAAAATAATTAAGTTAAATAAGAAAATGTTATGGCAATTTTAATGTGATAATTATTATTTCCTATAAAAAAAAATTTAACATTAAAGTGATCATAGCATCGAGCATAGCATGATGGTAGCGCGTTAGCTTTCTGTTCCAAAGATTGTGGGTTCAAACTCCCAGCACATTTCTTTAATTCTTAATTTTTATTTTTTCAATTCATTTTTGTGTTTTTATTTGTTTTAATATTTTTTATTGGTTTTTATTTGTTTCTATTTATTGAAGTTTTACTGTTTTTTCTTGTTAAATTAAAATAAATAGAAACAAATAAAAATAAATAAAAACAAATAAAAAATATTAAAATAAATAAAAACACAAAAATAAATTGAAAAAATTAAAAAAAACTAAAGTGTGCTGGGGGGTTTGAACCCGTAATCTTTGGAACAAAAAGCTGGCACGCTACCATCATGCTACGATTACTTGCATATTTGTTACTTGGTTATTGTGTATATTTATTACTTTATTATTAGTATTTCTGTAAGTATTTGTTGCTTGTATATTATTTAAGTATTTATTACTTTAATACGACATTTTTTATAAATATATAATAAATATATTTTGTGTGTAGTACTAAGAATGGATTTATTATTACTTTAATACTAGTATTTTTATAAATATATAATTATTTATAACATTTGGATTTGATATATAATATTTATTACTTGGTTATTGAATTATTTATTATTGTTAGCTTTAAATATATTTTTTTTACATATTTATATTTCACTATTACCTATTTTACCATATCACACTTTATCATTTGATATTAAATAACAAATATTGAATATATATTTTTATGTTTTCTTCAAATTTCGCGCTCCTTATTATACCCCCTGCACGCCGAGCAGCCTGGAACGAAACATCAAAGGTTCCGACAAGAGTGTCGCTACTGCTTGTATTCTCTATACTGTGGTTGTTAAGAGAGTAGGAATGAGCCAGTTGAGATGGTTTGGTCATGTTGAGAGAATGAAGAGTGAACGGCTTGTTAAGCGTATATATCTTGGTGAAATTGAGGGTGTTCGATTGCGTGGCCGTCCAGTGTGTAAGTGGATGGATGTGATTGATGAGGTACTAAAAGAGAGAAAGTTTCCGAGTGGGAAGAGAAGAAGAGCGTGTATGAAAGCGATTATGAATGTGGCCGAGGCGAAAGAAGTGTGCTTAGACAGGAATGCGTGGCGAAGGATGATTGTTTCGTAACTATTATTGTGGTCCGGATGCGGTATTTCGCTACCGAAAATCGGTCACTTTAATATGTGAAGAGCGAGGAATATATGTTGTACCTATGATGTCAGGTTAGTATTAATGTTGTTGAAAGAGAGACTGATTATTTTTTGGATGACGTTATTGTTATTCTTTCGGGTTTGTGCTAACCCACTAAGTGGGAAATGCGTGATTTTATGTATGTATGTACGCCAGTTGAATTTCGGATTTTACTTTAGCTCTATAAAATTAGAATTTATTTAGATAATGGTCAAAATTATATTTTTTATATAGTTTATGGAAGTGTGCTTTCTTCTTAATATTCATTTTTATTTGAGGAGACTACCACGGGGGACAAGAATTATTATGTAAAGAACGGCTAGGAACACTTTCATCTAAAAAATTATAAAGAGCATTATAAAAAAAAATACAGGCATCATTAAGATTCTAGCTGATTCCAATCATAACTACATATAAAATTATACAGTTTTCGGTAATTAGCTTTCTTAAAATCGTATTTCATATAACAAATATTATTAACTGTGTTATCAGTTCTACCCTTAAATTCGGCAATTATGTCTAAGGCAGGATGCAACATTGAGCAAGAGATCATTAGCATGATTAACAGTTAGTTTAATATTGGACATTACTAAATCTAACAGACGATAACAAGAGTTTTCAATACGGTCGAATTGTTCAAATTCGAAGAACAGAAGAAAACTGTTTATAGAATTTACAATTTGAACATCAGAATTATTTACAAAATTAGGAGTATTAAAATCTCCTGTGATAATACAAAATGTATCATACAAAAAGGTAAACTTTGAAGACTCTCAAAACATCATTGTAAATATCAAGATGATTGGCTGGGGGAATATAAAAAATACAAATCTTTGTTGCACATGCGTAGTTTAATACATAATATATAATACATCAACTCAGGTTGGCATATTTAAATTAAATTCATTTAAATTAATTTTGCCCGAATAAATGATATTTTTATTGCTATCAGTACCCCATCACCACGAGACAGGCCTGTAGTGAAAAATTACGATCAGTTCTGTAAATTGAATAATTATCATTTGAGAATTCAGAGTTGGCTATATCGTCGTGTAGCCAGGTTTCTGACAAAGCAATAATGTCATAAGAAGACGAGAGCATAGATGTGTAACAAACATTTAATTTATTATTTAAGCTTTGAAAGTTTTGGTAGTAAATGTTTAAATATTTAGTAGATAGGCTACAATTAGGTAACGCTTGTTCTTATTTTCGTCGCGGGAACCAAGTCTATAAACTTTTTAAATTACTGGGCGAAGAGTGGGTGCAACTTTTGTAGAGATATTTTAGAAGCAAGATTTTCATTTATAATTCCGGAATACCGGAAACAATAATATTGTTTGATCGGTAATGTCTATCATTAATTTCTTATACAACTATATTGACAATGTCACCTTCTTTAGGAATCACCGGATTATTTACGTCAACTTTGTGCTTCAAATCTTCAATTGCAGTTTGCAAGTTTATTATAAGTTTTTTTTATAGACGTAAGTGAATCTGTTTCATTCTTACACAGATCACAAAATATAGCCGAATTGGGATGATCATGACCGCTAGTCACCAGACGAAGTCGTACTCACAAATCAATTAAATTAAGAGTTGTTTAAAATTTTTCAAATTTAAACCTTAATGACACATGAGACCCACACAAATATTAAATTTCTTATAAACTAGATCGGATTAACACTAAGGCAGCACTGAAATATGACTATTTTTCCAGCTTAAAATTTGCAAAAATAGAGGAGTAACACAAAACCGTGTTGTGCGTGTGTACTTCTTAAGATATGAATGTATATCTGATTTCACATGTTCACTTCGTATGTATGTATGTATGTATATATATATATATATATATATATATATATATATATATATATATATATATATATATATAAGAATAAACAAACATAACATATACGTTCATGTGTTACAAATTATAAGTTGCCAAATTAAATAAATTAAAAATTTGAATATGTATTTTTAACAATTTTAAATATTAAGTAAAAGTAATTGTCGTAAAGACGTCAAATTAGATGTGCGACAAAGGTTTAAATAGATCAAATTATGATCACATAAAGTCGTCACATGGACGTCATAGCAACTAAAAGTCTGACTTCTAAATAGTCGTATTTCAGAGCAAAAACAATCGTCACAGTGGCGTCGCAGACGTCTAAATAGTTCTATTTCTAAATTTAACCTATAATCGACATCACTTTTTGGGCGACCGTCGGTCAGTGTTGCTTGGGTTCGTATGTTTAAAACAGATGATAACAACTATGCAAAAAAGTACATAGAAACATTAATCGAACAAAATTCAGTACCCGCGACGCTCCCCATAAAACAGTTACCAAGAATTGAAAACAATAAGTACGTATATTTAAATAATATTTATTGACTGTGTTATTTTTATAATAATCATTATAGAGTTACGAATGTATTAGAAGCAGAAAAGCAGGTCGAGGAGATCTTAAGTTATAGTATTAAAATGAGCAATTATTTTAATATAGATGGTGAATGGGATACCGCCGAAACTAAGTTATTGCTTGACAAATACGAGCAATATCTACCATTCGTAGGATCGATAAAAAGATATAAAACCAAAAAATGAATATGGGAAAAAATTCAGAAGACAGAAAACATTTTACAAATCCATAAATTTGAATTACAGTGTGAAAACCGATATAAAACTACTTTTTTAAAGAAAAAAGCAACAGAGAATAATCAGACTTTTCAGAGTCACGCAGACAAACAATTAAGTTTGAAGAACCGAGAAAAATTTGCGCTATTGACGATAACATCGAACCGAAGATATTAAGGGAAGTGGGAAATTCAACACAGAAACGCCCTACAGAAGAAGCACCCGGAACGTCTCAAGAAGAAAACAAAAGTGATACTATACCGCTAGAACCTCAAGCTAAAGAAATAATAAAGAAATGGTTCCCCCCCTTATCAAGGAGGAGTAAAAACATTTGATATACTATTCTTTAAAGACAAAAAGTAAAAAAGAAAAATAAAAGAAGGCTACATAATAAGAAACTAAATGTTTTGAAATATCTGGTTGAAGTTCTGAAAAGGCGTAAATACATATTAAATTCTTAACTTACTTCATTCATGAAAGTTCCTGTAGTTTAAAAAGATATTTCCAACTTTATTTATTTAGGTTTATTTTTTCACATAGCATTTTTAAACTATTTCTTTGGCTAAAAAGAATAGAATTTAGTTTTCACATTTATAATTTATATAATTTTTGAATGAAACAGTGATTGTACAATTTAGAGTACAATAGTAATAATAATAATAATAATATTAATAATAATAATAATAATAATAATACTCTATTTTTTATTTATACTGCTAATAAAAAAAGCGTACTCCTATTGTATATTAACAGTGATAATATACAAATTAAATACATACATATATAAAAATCCCAATGACATGCACACTACATAATATATTCCTTAATTGTTTTTTATTGATAGTGAACAAATCAAAATCTCTACTTATATTAGTTAGCATATTACCTAATTTTAATACTTCATTTAATTGTAAACATGTATTGTTTTTTACAGTGAACGTAAAGAAACGTGGTCTTAATGCCATAGAAGGAACGGAGAGATTTATTTATTTAAGTATTTCACTGAGATACATTTTTCCATTTAAGAAATTTATAATAAATAACATTGATAGAAATTTTCTTCTAGTTTCTAACAAACTTACATTAAATATTTTAAAAAAAATTGCCTTTTATCTATCATGTCACAGTGAAATGTTTTATTGTGACAGCAGATAATAGATGCATACACTAACTTACTTCTAACTATAGAATTAAACAAAATAATAATAGTTTTATTTTAAATTTATTTTCCACTCTTAAAATAAAGCATAATTTTCACCTACAATGACTTCTGTGTATTTGAAAAATCTAAAGTCAGCTTGGAAAATTACTTGGTTTCGTAAGTCAACTTATTCTGGCCGTTATCTTAATTTTTTTAACAGTAATATAAATTACTAAATTAGTGTCATAAACGCACTCATAGACCGCGCGTTCTTGCTCTCGGATCAACAATTTCATTCCAAAAACATAAAGTT
Organism: Harpalus rubripes; assembly: GCA_963082715.1. Lineage (NCBI taxonomy): Eukaryota > Metazoa > Arthropoda > Insecta > Coleoptera > Carabidae > Harpalus > Harpalus rubripes. Next base: position 45,329,980 of record OY720453.1, read on the forward strand.
TATACATTCTACGCTACGGCAAAACGATTACCCACAACCCCTCCTCGTTTCCACAACAAAGAAACGTCGCCACCACCTTAATAATAGAAACAATAACGACAGGGAGGGGACATCTAGAGAGAGAGTGATATATGTCTCGATCCCTTATGAAAAATCTATAAATTCCGGACTTACTCGTATTTTAAGTAACACCCCAATTATATCAGCGAAATCCAACTCTTCCTCAACCAAAACACTTTTTTCTAAATTAAATGATGACACAAAACTCACCGAAAAAACTGATCTAGTGTACCAAGTAAAATGTACGGTTTGCCCCAAAATTTACATCGGGGAAACATCTCAATCATTGAAAAAAGGCTGTATCAGCACGATTATAATTGCAAGTTCAAAAATTACAATCACAGTGCCTTGGTCAAACACCACTATGATACAGGTCATACGTTTGACTTAAACGAACCTAAAATACTTATAATAGAACAAAGTAAACATAAGAGACTCCTAAAGGAATGCCTTTTGATAAATCTAAATAGAACTTCATGCACTAATAACCATACTGACTATGATGGTTTTTTGAAATTCGCGGCACCTCTATTTAAGGTTTTTGATGTGTATTTTCTTTATGTTTCCTTCCTTTGTTGTTGACCTTGGCTTCCCGCCTTTTTTAGTCAGTCGTTTAACGCATGGATGAAAAATGGTGGACGATCCATTTTTCGTTTTAAAAAAGTTTTCATTTGGGTTTAAAAATATCAAAATTAATATAAATTTTTAACATCACTTAAACTTTACTGTCTGTCGTTTTAATCCCTCAACCATCTAGGTAATTTTCCCGTATTTTAGGGTTTTTTATATATTTTTTTTGCTATTGCGTTTTAATTATGTTTTGGATATAGAATGGAGGTGAAGTTCACTTTTACTCGTAATTGAAGGTTTTGCATTCGGGGGCGACCTTCAGAATTTTATTGTTCTCCAACATGTATCATTTACTAAAAATTACTTACGGATAGTGGTAAGTTAAATGTCGTACACTTTGTTGCGATGCAAAAAACTGTGTATTTTTATTTTTATAGAAATTATCAATGTAATAAATAAAACTATAAGCTGTAGATGGGAACTGGCCAGTTCCCGAAACATTAAAAAAATGTAAATAACATGTAATTCTAAACAAGGAATTGTCATTTATACCTACCGACAGAAGGCGGATATATAAAAAATACCTGAGCACCATAAAATAGTAATTTTTAATTAGGATAAATAAGATATGACTTCTAAATAATAGGGATAATTAAAAAAAAGCTTATCTGACCCGTCAAAAGTCACGAAGAAATTACTTTAGGGATAATTAAATAAAAAGCTTATCTGACCCGTCAAATGTCACGAAGAAATTACTTTATTAAATTTGGACGTTTCGAAATCAACTGATTTCATCTTCAGCATATATTATACAAATTCTACAAAAATATATGACTTTTGACGGGTCAGATAAGCCTTTTATTTAATTATCCCTAAAAACTTGTTGTCAACGGCCCTACATCACCCAATACAAGGTTACTTCTAAATAATACAATTTTTATAAAATTTTAACTTCTTGTATTTTGGTAACTAGAAAAGATATGACCTATGTTCATATAGCATTTTTTGCTGAAAATGATCTCAAGAATAATCTGTTAAAGTTTATAATATTAGTCTTAAATCATCCTGATAAATAAATAATTCTTTTCCTTCAACGGATTTTGGAAATTTTATAATTTGAGGAGCTATATCAACTAAATAGTGTACAACATGACGTTTGCCCTTTACCAAATCTTTCTACCACCTCCCTAAAAAAGTAGTTGTTCCCTGAAAATCAGCAAATCAAGGATCTAACATTGTTGTTAATCTTTGCATTGATGTTACGATATATATTCTATACCAAAGAAATAATAAAAACTGATCCTCTGCTGATGATGTTGGTATTGCGGCACGTCCAGTCTTTTCAGGAAAATGTTGAGATGTGCTAAATTATGCAATTAATCGATTAAAGTACAATTTCGATGGCGCTGCCAGCGGCCGGAATCGGCAGCAACTACGGGTTGACCGCACAGCCAGGGCGGTTTCGTTTAACGCGGTCGTATGTCCTGAGTTGCAATTTAAATATCAATAAAAATGGATTCTGATTCCGATATATTTCTTTTCTTTATGCTGGAGGAAGAAGAGGAGGATCAGATTTTAGAAATATTGTTGAGATTTATACAATTTTTTTAATATTTCATCTTCGTTATCAATAAATTTGGGCGTCATTTTTAACATACGTACTAACACGGCCTCTGTCAGACTGCACTTGAAGCAGTGGAGATGCAGCAACTCCGCGGCTAGCGGTATTCGGTTTGAACCGCACCGTGCCAATGAAACCATGCATATGTAGAGTAGGAGATATACGTTGTATTATAAACTACTCTACATGTGTAAAAATATAACTAAGAACGTTAAACTAGTATAACATGTAAAGCAAAATAATAAACACAAATGAATTTGGATCAGAGCGAAAACGGGAAAACACTTTTATTTATTTCGTTTCTAACAACATTAAAACATTTTCATAGGTGTCTTGTTCGAACTGTGTGATCGACACATGGTTGCTAGATGTAACTGTAACATATCTCCCTCCTTAGAGAGAAGAAAACAATGACAGGTAATGAAAGGGAAGTCATTACTTGTCATTTTACAAAGAAATGACATAAATTGAATGACTTTATTTGTGGGACTTGGGGAGAGGAATGAGTGTTATCAAAATTGTGCGGCTATTGTAAGTAAGCAGGTTTTAGTCTGTCTATTGATACGGTGTCCAATTTATCTTTAATTAAAATTTTGAAAAACTTTTCGTATCGTTTGATTACTTTGTAAGGCCCATCGTAAGGTTGTTGTAGGGTGGGGCTTATTGCATTATGCTTTATGAAGACATGTGATGTGCGAAATAGATCGGGGTTTACAAAATATGGTTTGTTTTTTAAGATTGGGGCTGTATACTTTAATTTGCTGATTATTTGTTTTAACTGTTGGAGATAGTGGGGCATGTTAGGGTCTGGAACTATTGGTGATTGTGTGAAGAATTCGCCTGGAATGTGTAATGTGGTGCCGTAGACAAGTTCTGCCGGGCTGCAATTAATAGGTTCTTTGCACGTTGTGCGAAGACTTAATAAGACGATTGGTAGGTTACTTACCCAGTTTATAGGGTCATTATATGTTTTAAGGGAAGTTTTTAGCTGCCTATGGAACCTCTCAATCATGCCATTTGATTGTGGATGGTATGCCGTGGTTTTTATGTGGTGTGTGCCCAACATTTTAAGTAAATTTTTGAATAATGACGATTCGAATTGTTTTCCCCTGTCTGTTGTAATAACAGAAGGAACTCCAAATCTAGATATCCAATTGTTTACTAATGCTTCAGCCATAGTTTGTGTGTTACAATCTTTGATTGGAATTGCTTCTGGCCATCGTGTGACCCGATCTATGCACGTGAGTACATGAGAAAATCCTTGGGAATTGGGTAAATGGATTAAGTCGATATGAATGTTGTCGAAGCGACTGTTTGGTTCAGAAAATGGTTTGAGTGGAGCTTGGGTGTTTTTTGTTATTTTTGAACGTTGGCAGTGTACGCATTGTTTGGTCCAGGATTGTATGTCTTTGTTCATTTTATACCAAACAAATTTAGAGTTTATTAATTTTGTTGTTGTTTTTATTCCTGGATGGGATAGCGAGTGAAAATGGTCGAAAATGTTAATTCGGAATTCTTTTGGTATATATGGTCGGTATTTACCAGTGGATATGTCGCAAACTAAGGTACAGGTAGAATTTGGAAGCTTAATGTTTTTGAATTGTAAATTGTTCGTTTTATTTGTCTGCAGTGTCTGTAGTTCTTTATCGGTTTTTTGAGCTGCTGCGATTTTGACGTAGTCGATGGTTTTGTCTGTGAGGATGGAGTTTATTTGGATTCTGGACAGCGCGTCGGCTACGGTGTTGTTTTTGCCCGATACGTGTCTGATGTCGCTTGTTAGTTGTAAAATGAAGTCCATGTGTCTTATTTCTCTGGAGGTGTAGTTGTGGGAAATTTTGTTAGCCATGAAAGTCAGAGGTTTATGATCTGTTAGAATGGAGAAATTTCTTCCTTCTATGAAATATCTAAATTTCTTTACTGCTAGGTACATAGCTAGTAATTCACGGCCAAATGTGCTATAACGTTTTTGTGTAGGTGTGAATGTGGCGGAAAAGAAGGCTATAGGTTTCCAGTCTTCTTTTATCTGTTGTTGCAGAACTGCACCTACTCCCGTGTCTGAAGCATCTACCATGATAGATATAGGGGCATTGTGTGCGGGAAATGTGAGTGTTGTTAAATATGTTAATTGTTTTTTTAATGTCTTTGAAAGCTTTGTTTGCTTCCGGAGACCATGCAATCTTTTTTGAGCTGTTTGGTTTATTTGTTATGAGACAATTCATGGATTTTAACGTTGTTGCACAGTTAGGGATAAAACGATGGTAAAAATTTATGAGGCCAAGGAATTCCCTTAGTTTTTGTTGAGTTGTAGGTAAGGGAAATTTGTTGATTGTGTCAATTTTAGATTTTACCGGTTGAATGCCATTTGTTGAAATACTATGTCCTAAGAATTCGATCTTCTGGACTCCGAATTGGCATTTGTTTTGATTGATAAGTATACCATGTTTTCCAAGTCTTTGGAAAACTAATTCTAAGTGCTTTAAATGTTGTTCGAAAGAACTACTAGCAATAAGGAGGTCGTCAATATATGCGAAGCAAAAATCTAAACCTCTGACAACATTGTCAATGAACCGTTGAAAAGTTTGGGCGCTATTCCTCAATCCAAATGGCATGACCAAGTATTCGAAAAGACCAAAAGGTGTGGTTATTGCTGTTTTGGAAATGGATTCTTCGTCCATTGGTATTTGGTGGTAGGCTTTAACGAGGTCTAATTTTGAAAATATTTTCGAATTGTATAAATTAGTTGTAAAATCTTGAATATGGGGAATTGGATAACGGTCAGGGACGGTGATGGCATTGAGAGCCCTATAGTCCCCGCAAGGTCGCCATTCGCCAATCTCTTTCTTTTTAACCATATGCAATGGAGAAGCCCAGTTGCTAGAAGATGGACGAATGATCCCCATTTTCAACATTTTATCGAATTCGTTTTTAGCGGTGGATAATTTATCCGGAGCTAGACGGCGCGGCCGTGCAAAAACAGGTGAATTGTTAGTGATGACACAGTGTTTGACATTGTGCATAATTTGACGTTTGGGAGTAAAAGGTGAATTTAGAGAAGGAAATTTTGACAAGAGTTGGGTAAAGCATGTGGAATGTTGAGTAGTAATACTAGATATTCGATTTGAATTGTTTTGTATGTTTCGGTTTGCTTGTAACAAGCGCTTTGAAGGTAAGTCAATCAGCAAGTTAAAGTATGTAAGAAAATCTGCGCCGATAATTGAATGCTTAACGTTCGCGATAATAAACCTCCATGTAAATTGCATTGTTAATCCGAGGTCTATTTCTAATGTTTTAGTACCGAAAGTTTTGATGGTTGAATTATTGACAGCCTGTAGTGTAAGAGGATTTTGTCGTCGTTTCTCGCACAATGAATTTTTGATAACACTCACCTCGGCTCCAGAATCTATCAGAAAGCGATGGCCAGAGAGCCTATCAGTCAGATAAAGGAGTTTTGTTGTCGTTGGATGAGTATTAGTGCTAGAAATAGATGGTAAAGTGAGTTTATCTATTAAGTTTCTGTTTTGATGTAACAAAACCTCTGATTTGTTTGTAGAAGAACTTTGTTGACATGGTGGAATACATTTCCTCGCCTTGCCGCCGAAGTTGAGGTGATACCAGCATAAATTCGAGTTCGGAGGAACCGTAGGGAAAGGAAGGTTTTTCTTTCTTGACTGACTTAACACCAACTTCTTTAACTCTGAGACCTCTTGTTTTAGCTCCTCGATTTGCTGTGCGTCTTTGCTTACGGAACATAGCGTTGGTTGTGTGACGTTTAGAATCCTATCCGCGATTTCGGCTTTATCTGCTAATGAAATATTATTATTTGAAGCAAGGATAAGTTGAATATTTGAAGGAAGTTTTTGCAAGAATATTTCTTCAAGGATTGAGTCGTCTAGATGCATAGAGCCAACCAACTGTTGGAGCTGACGTAAAAGTTGTGATGGTTTTTTATCGCCTAAGTCTGTGATGTTGAATAATTGTTGAATTCTTTCTTGTTTCGATAGTGAAGTTCGGTGGATTAACGTTTCTTTTAACTTGGTATATGGAAACACTGTTGGAGGATTCTCAATAAGGTCTCTGACTTCTGCTGCATACTGAGGATTGAGTAATGAAATTAATTTGTAGAACTTAGTTGTTTCAGATGTAATACGGTGTCACATAAATGTCGCTTCTACTTGAGAGAACCATAATGTCGGGTCCGCAGGCCAAAATTCGGGGATCTTGAAGGAATTTGTTAATGAAGATATTTCAGGAAGCGGAAGGTCAGCAGGTTGGGTATCGGAAACAGGAACAGGAACAGGTATGTCGTCCATCCTGTTTTACAATCGGGGTCACCAAATATGTAGAGTAGGAGATATACGTTGTATTATAAACTACTCTACATGTGTAAAAATATAACTAAGAACGTTAAACTAGTATAACATGTAAAGCAAAATAATAAATACAAATGAATTTGGATCAGAGCGAAAACGGGAAAACACTTTTATTTATTTCGTTTCTAACAACATTAAAACATTTTCATAGGTGTCTTGATCGAACTGTGTGATCGACACATGGTTGCTAGATGTAACTGTAACACATATTTATCAACACTGTAGCAGTCCAGCACAGCCCATCGCTACTGCCGACCGCGGCCGCTGGCAGCACCAGCCAAACCATACTTTTACATTTGTTACGGCCCATCCTGAAGGTACTTTTAAACTATAAGAAATATGTATGCGTTAATTTCAAGATATTTTTTATTAATTAGATTACCTGTTTATTTTAATAGTTATATACGACACTAATATAATTCATTTATTTAGGTCTTTCCGTTTTTTTCATAATTCGCAAAAACTCGGATGTGCTAAATTCTGCAATTAATCGATTACATATTTTACTATAATTAATAATAACTATTGTTTGACAGAACTCAAAAAAGATTAAACGGAGTGCTTGCTGAGTTTTACTGTCTCGAACTGCGTAGATGAGTGTTTCCATGGCTAGGCACTCCAAATCGCTGCCAGGAGCCGCACGATATGTGAGATGAACCACGCGAGTTACGTCGGCCTCAAACTCCCGAAGGCCATCCTGAGTTCTTCTAGATGTCTTCTCTAACTTCCGCTCCAACATTTGCTCCATAATTCTAGAACTCTCTTCGACTTTTCTAGAACTCTCGTCCAATTCCTGTTCCAATATTATAGAATGTTCTATTACTTCTTTCAGTGCACCAAAAAGTTTCTCCGCTATTCTAGAACTTACCTTGAATTCTTTTCCCAATGATCTAGAATGTTCCAATTTTCCTCCAAGCTAAATTAAGTAATCTTCAAGATTTTCACCGGAATCGATTAATGCTTGCCGCAATCTTTCTTGAAGCTCTGATACCTTTCCTGTCGTTTCCAAATTTCGTTATTCTAGTTCCATCCTAAGATCACTTACTTTTAAGTCACTTAATTTTAATGGTTTCGTCATTTTATTTATTTTTACTTACACTTCACAGTTTATTAACCCTACACCTGACACCAATTGTAATATTTTTTTATTTATTTGGGTGTAGTGTAAATATTAGGCAATTATTATTATTTAAAATAAAGGTTTATTAGTATAATTAAATATTAAAAAGGTATTAAATAATGACGATTACTCATGTAAGCAATTTATGAGTGTTTCTTTGTTTGTTGGTTAAGAGTTGTGATTGTTGTGTTTGATCGTTGTTGGGTATTAAAGGATATTAGGTAATACCTGTATTGTTGCATCACCCCTACCTTCCGTTATTTTTCAGTAGTACGGACTTGCCGTCTGTTGAGGCACGTTCACAAGCGTGCAGTGCTAGTGTGCGAAGTTTGTGATTTCAGGTTCAGAGTGGCAGATTACTGAAAAGTGATGTAGTGTTCGCTGGGTATCTGTGTGATCTCATGCGACGACGGGTATTTGTGTTAGCACGAAGGTGGGTCCCGTGCTGGAGTTAGTGCCGTCTGCGAAGGTCGGAGAAACACCACCTTCGTAGGTCGTGCCGTGGTTTGTGTTAGCACGAAGGTGGGTCCCGTGCTGGAGTTAGTGCCGTCTGAGAAGGTCGGAAAAACACCACCTTCGTAGGTCGTGCCGTGGTTTGTGTTAGCACGAAGGTGGGTCCCGTGCTGGATTTAGTGCCGTCTGCGAAGGTCGGAGAAACACCACCTTCGTAGGTCGTGCCGTGGTTTGGAGTTAGCGCGAAGGTGCGTCCCGCGCAGGAATTCGTTATGATCACCGGCAGAATGATTGTGAGATAAATGGGCTACAGGTAAACCTATGTATTGACTGAGAGTAATTAAAGAATGAATTTTAATGATTTGTTTGAGTTACAGCGACGCTCGCAAGATGGAACTGTTAATGAGTCTTTGGATGTCTCTGAAGCTACCGCGTCCTAGAGATGCTGCAGAGATTACGCTCGTCTCACCTGTGACGTCAGTACTACTACTTGGGTGACGTATTAATGGTGTGAGGTAACACGAGGTTTATTAATTTATTTATTAATTATAAAATTTATTGTGCGAGTAATTGAGGGTGTGATGCAACAGTTATGCAATACTAGCCAAGTATTATAATCTTCACAAACATTAAGTAATGATCAGTCGTCTGCTATCTGTTGAGAAGTAGACAGCGAATTGTAATTTTGAAAGTTTAGGTATTTCCAGGATAAGGGTGAGTTTTTAATACACCGCGAACTCAACGTGCTTACATTTTCAGAAGTGGGATAGTATTCACTTGCCCCGCCATGCCTCGACGTTCACGTGAACTTAGCTCTTCCTCGAGCGCTGAAGAAACTGTGTTCGCTCCAGAGCTGAAGAAGCGTCCGCGCCAGACGCCATCTGTGGAACACAATTTGGCAGAACTTACAACTATTGTGACTGGCCTTGCGGAGGCTGCGCGTTATCAAGCTGAAACTGCGTCCAGCTCTCGTTCGCCGGTACCGCCGGCTACTACGCAGGTATTTTGAGGCGACGCTGTGCCTCCCTTCACTCCGGAGGATCCCAACCATGATGTTACTAAGTGGATTCGTAAATTAGATGAATTACGTAACATGTTTCAATGGTCCGAGGAAACCACCATTTACTATGCCCTGGGAAAGCTGCGCGGGCTTGCAGCCACATGGTACAGCGGTCTGCCATCATTAAACTTTACATGGAGTGCGTGCGTTCCCCAATCAGAGAGACTACGCCGCGCAGTTGGAGGAAATGCTGCGCCGTAAGAAGCGATCGGACGAAGACATGGCTAAGTATTTCTATGAGAAGAACGCACTGGTGGCCGCGTGCGATATTAAGGGGACTAAAGCTGTATCATGCATTATTCATGGAATTCCTGATGAACAAATACAAAACGCGGCGCGAGCTGGCCACTATTCAGATCCCGAGGCTCTCTTCGAATATTTGAGAACATGCAAAGAACGGGTGTTTAAACCTCAACTGTACAAGAAACTGAATTTCCACAAATATCAAAGTAATCGAGCAAGACAGAATAACAGACATCCGAGCAATCGAAATACGAATCTAGTAAAATGTTATCAATGTAACGAAATCGGTCACATTGCAAGAAATTGCCACAAAACTCAATTATACTGCAAGATATGTCGAAGACCAGGGCATATCGACAAAGACTGCCGCTCGAAATCAAAACCGATTGACACGACCCTAATAATGAACGAGGAGAGTACCTCAGCTAATGAGAAATTCTTTGTTGACGCTTTTGTGAATAGGATGCCAATAAGAAGTTATGTTGACTTCGGCAGTGGCTGTATCGCAATCCGAGAAAGTGAAATAGCCCGCTTGCAGCTACCTGTCGATGCACACAGAAAGAAAGTAATCCGAGGTTATGGCAACGGCCATGTAAACACATTGGGCACAACACGTTTCACCCTCCGAGTGGACGAAGCAGTAGTAGATGTGAATGCTGACATTGTCCCGGACAGTGATCAAGTGATTCCGTTGATAATCGGCCAGCCGTTTACTGAGAGTAAGAACGTTGTTGTCCACAAAGACCATCGACGACTAAAAATCACATCTACGAAATGCGCTCTCACCGACAACGGAAGTACCACCAAACCAACAACTCTTTGGGCGAAGAAAGCTATCGTCATACCACCGAACCACGTGGGTCATGTCCATGTCGGCGCAATAGACGGTTATGTGGGGGATTTGTACGTTGAAGCTAAGATTCGTGAACAAGGAGACCAGAAGTCCTGCATCCCAGAAGTGATGTTGCGAATGGAGCCAGAAGAGCGAAACTTGATCCCTGTAATCAATCTATCAAATCACAATTTAACTATCAAAAAGCAGCGAACCGTTGCACAGGGGTGGCCATGCATTCAAGCGGACATAGAAAATGACGCGCAACAGGCTGTCGTGCTCCGAACGGAAGCAACACCAATTGAACCTCTACAGATGACGGATATACAGATTGGTCCAGTCACATCCGAAGATCAACGGAAAGTATGGAACCTTTTAAATCGTTACAGAGATTGTTTCGCTCAGAATATTAACGAACTAGGATGCGCTAAATCAACAGAGATGAAAATAACACTAGATGACAACAAAGTAGTGAGCTACCGCCCATATCGACTCTCCGCCAGCCAACGAGAGCAAGTGAGAATAATCGTACAGGAATTACTTGGCGCTGGCATTATTCGTGAATCTAATTCACCATTTACTTCACCGATTTTGCTCGTTAAAAAGAAAATTGGCGAGGATCGCATGTGCGTAGACTATCGGAAACTAAATAACCAGACAGTAAAGGACCACTACCCTCTACCGAGGATAGATGATCAGATTGATCGCCTACACGGATGCAAATTCTTTACCAGCCTAGACCTCTGCAATGGATACCATCAAATACCCGTCTCTGAAGAATGCAAATATTTAACATCATTTATTACGCCAGATGGTCAGTTTGAATACAATCGCATGCCATTTGGTCTGGCAAATGCGCCCAGCGTATTCCAGAGGCTAATTAATAAGATATTAGGATCAATGAGATATGATGCAATCACCGTATATTTGGACGATATCCTCATTCCTAGCAAAACTTTTGAAGAGGGACGCGCTCACTTGGAAGAAGTATTAAAAGTTCTGCGAGATGAAGGACTAACGTTAAAATTAAGTAAGTGCCAATATCTAGCCACCTCAGTAACTTATTTGGGTTTTCATATCAATGAAGATGGTGTACGGCCAGGAGATCATAAAGCCCGAGCCCTACAAGAATTTCCCGTTCCGACGGATGTGCATCGAGTACGTCAGTTCCTCGGGCTTGCTACTTACTTCCGACAATTCATCCCTAATTTTGCGATCATTGCGAAACCCCCACTATGCTCACTCGGAAAAGTCAATGTTGGAAATGGGGACAAGAACAAACAGATGCATTTGATCACTTGCGGAAAATTCTAGCAGAACGACCAGTATTAGCAATATTCAGTCAAACTCCTGAAACAGAAGTCCATACGGACGCAAGCAAACTCGGAGTTGCCGGAATACTTTTACAAAAGCAAAAGGAAGATAAATTACAACCTGTCGCATACTACAGCCGGCAAACCAGCAAATGTGAGCAAAATTACCACTCTTACGAACTGGAAGTCCTCGCCGCAGTAGAATCAATAAGAAAATTCAGAGTCTACTTACTGGGGAGAAAATTTAAACTGAAGACTGGCTGTAATGCGATGCAGACAGCCCAAACTAAACGCGATTTGAATGCGAAAATAGCAAGATGGTGCTTGGAACTTGCGGATTACGACTTTACTATAGAATATAGGCCCGGCCAAAAGATAGCACACGTCGACGCTTTAAGCCGCAACCCACCAACAGCCACAACCAGCTCGACCGACGCAAGCATCCTGCATATTCGAGAAGACGACTGGATTCTAGCCGGACAACTGTCGGATGCAAAGTTGCGAAACATTCGTGAAGTGCTAATGAATCCTGCAGGAGACGAAAAATCACGAGACGTACATAAGGAATACGAACTACGTGACGGGAGAATCTATAAGAAAACTGTGGAAGGAAAACGTTGGGTAGTTCCACGAGGGATGCGTCGAGTTATTACTAAGATGGCTCACCATGACATGGGACACTTCGCTGTCGATAAAACTTTACAAAAACTCAAAGAAAATTACTGGTTTAACAACATGAGATCTTATGTCACAAAGTATATCAAATGCTGCATCCCATGTCTGTATAATAAGAAAACTTCAGGACCAAAACAAGGATTTCTCCATCCTATTGAAAAGATCAGCGTGCCCTTCCACACCATACACCTAGATCACCTAGGGCCATTTACAGTTACTAAGAAGAAAAATACCCACATCATCGTGGCTGTCGAAGGATTCACTAAATATTTACTGATGAAACCCGTACGGAACACTGGAACAAGAGCTGTTATAAAATTCATCGAGGAAATTATCGTAAGTTACGGCGTCCCCGCTAGAGTAATTACAAATCGCGGAACGGCATTCACCGCCAAGAAATTTAAAAACTTCTGTAAGGGACATGGAATTATTCATATACTAAATGCCGTAGCCACTCCAAGGTCTAATGGGCAGGTCGAAAGATTCAACCGTGTCATCAGACCAGCACCAGCGGCAAGCTCGGCGGATGATGATTCATGGGACTCAGAAGTCGCGAATGTACAATTTGCAGTAAACAACACTATAAATAAAACAACAAAACGAACTGCAAGCGAATTACTATTTGGTTATAAACCGAGAGCACCATCGGATGCCATCTTGACCGCAGAATTAGAACAGATACATAAAGTAATACAAGACATCACCGAAGTACGAACAGAAGCATCCGAAAGAATTAAGAACGCACAAGAAACACAAAAACAACAATTTGACTAGAAGCGAATCAAACCACGCAGTTACAAAGTAGGAGATCTCATCTTGACTGAAAAAGCAAACGCTGCAACAGGAACTAGCCGAAAATTACTACCACCTTTTGCTGGCCCATTTTGTATAAAAACTGTATTACCAAACGACAGATACGAAATTACAGATTTGCCAGGTTCAAGCATGAGGAAACGTGGAAAGTATAACACCGTCGTGGCCGTCGACAGAATGCGGCCGTGGATTTCCGAACACGGAATGTCGGACACGGATAACTCATCCGCCAGCCCTACATTTAGCACATCAACTTCATCTGACACAGAGTAACTCCTCGGGACGAGGAGCTTGCAGGATGGCCGAATGTAAGCAATTTATGAGTGTTTCTTTATTTGTTGGTTAAGAGTTGTGATTGTTGTGTTTCATCGTTGTTGGGTATTAAAGGATATTAGGTAATACCTGTATTGTTGCATCACCCCTACCTTACGTTATTTTTCAGTAGTACGGAATTGCCGTCTGTTGAGGCACGTTCACAAGCGTGCAGTGCTAGTGTGCGAAGTTTGTGATTTCAGGTTCAGAGTGGCAGATTACTAAAAAGTGATGAAGTGTCCGCTGGGTATCTGTGTGATCTCATGCGACGACGGGTATTTGTGTTAGCACGAAGGTGGGTCCCGTGCTGGAGTTAGTGCCGTCTGCGAAGGTCGGAGAAACACCACCTTCGTAGGTCGCGCCGTGGTTTGTGTTAGCACGAAGGTGGGTCCCGTGCTGGAGTTAGTGCCGTCTGCGAAGGTCGGAGAAACACCACCTTCGTAGGTCGTGCCGTGGTTTGTGTTAGCACGAAGGTGGGTCCCGTGCTGGAGTTAGTGCCGTCTGTCCCAGTATACCTGTAACTGCCCGAGTCCTCCACTCGACATTATACTGCATCCTGTGCTTCACTAACACTATGTGAATATCTCTATATGTCTCTCCATGTAACTAACTAACTGCACTAATGTAAGTGTCTGTCAGTCTTCACTAATGGAACTGAACTATGTAATTAACTCAACTGACTAAGTAAGTCAACCTTCGATCACATAACTACTGTTGTGTGATCAGGGACTCAACTGCATAACAACAATGAACACAAATGGTTTACACGTTACAGTAGTTTAGTAATTAATAAAATGCAGTTATTAAACGATAAGTAGGATCTTTATTAAGAAAACTTAACTGGTTACGGGCTCAGAGCGCGTTAATCACGAAATACGAGATATTTAATGCGAAATGTTGCTCTATTGGTCAATAATCAAGAAGCAATGTGAATTTATCTGTAATATGGATTAAAATGATCATTCGAAGTGGAGCGGTGTAAGTAAATTAATGCGTAAATATACCTACGATATATGGAAGTCTCAAGTGAAAACTATTTTAGAAGCATCCGGAAAATTAAATTTTGTTTCTAGCGAAGAAAAATATCTTTCAGATGGTTTAGATGAAAACATGGAAGCTTGATCTGATGCAGAAGCTCGCATAGTTATTGTTATATCTATTAATGATAGTTGTATATCGCCTAAAACTGAATGCAAAATAGCAATAATAGCTATAATAACAGCTGTTCCGGTGGATCAAATCGAAGTCATACTAGAAACGCTTAACATGTATAATGAAAAGATATAGTTCACATATGAAATGGAAAATAATGGATGTATAGCGTTTTTGGATGTCCTCCTTACACATGAAGACAACAAAATGGTATCACATAAGTGGTCCAAAAAACCAGCGAGGAGTGACAGCTATTTAAGCACATCCATTACACATGAAAATAAATGTACTTAAAAATATGATATCTAGAGCTACATCGTTAATTAGTACACATTACCACAAGGAGATTAAAGAAAGAATTCAAGTTATATTTCGTATCAACAACTATCCCAAATCTCTGGTCAACAAATTACTGAATACAAATAATACAAATATTAGAAATAAAAATGATAAAAAAAATTCACATTACCTTATGTCAAAGGATTAGGAGAGAAATTAAAGAAGAAAATTACGTAATATTTGGACATTAGTATTGCCTTCAAACCACATAATACAGTAAGGAATACTTTGACAAACACTTAAGACAGGATTGAAAAAGGTATGGAGTCGAATGTAGTCTACTGGATACCATGAAAAGACTGTACAGGGGTTTATATAGGACAGACGAAAAGATACTTGCAAACTAGGATACAAGAACACAAGAGAAGTGCAAACAAAACTGACCTACATGCTAAATGTGGTTAAGTCGAACCTTGTACAACGCAAAAACACAACTTCGATTTCACAGAAGTCAAAATTCTGGAAAAAGAACCAAATCTCCATAAACGATTAACACTTGAAATGTTACATATCAATAAAAATAAAAACAGTATAAATAAAAGAACTTATATTGAAAATCTAAGTGTCATTTATTATAACCTCAAAGGATGACAGTTGTGACCTTCCATGTTCAGCTCCATACCTCAAACGGTTCGAAAACAACAGCACATGTAGCGCGCGGATTTTTTTGTTATTAGATATTATAAAATATCCTGAATAGCAGTTACCGCCAAAACCGATTCCAACAATGTCAGGACTTGATATGCAAGGTTCTAAAGTTCGTTGAACCGCATTATAGTTTTACATTTTGAGCATTAAACACAACAAAAAATTTGATTTTACTAATGTACAATTATTTATTTATTTATATATTTTGTATTCTTAAGGCTATGTTCATTACTAAATTTATTTATTACACATGTAATTCCATCTTAACCATTGACTATTGTATTTGTTTTATCATTGTATTATGTGTTGTTAAATGTACTTAAAAATTGTAGCATTCCCTGAAGAAAGCCGCAGTACAGTCGAAACGTCGGATTGATTTATTTTTTATTAATAACTTTGAAATTAGTCGAGGATTAAAACATATATACATATATATATATATATATATATATATATATATATATATATATATATATATATATATATATATATTACGTACATTGCTCTTCAATTTGGTATTGGAAAGAATAAGACAGTTAATCTCATATATCATGGTACGATATTCACTAAGAGTGTTCAAATAGTGGCGATATTACCATAATGAGGAGAACAAAAAACAATATCGACGAGTTCTTGCTAGGCTGGACTTACCATGACAAAATAGTGGTCTTGTAATAAATAAGACTAAAACCGTATATATACATCTTCAGAGTAGCATGCCTAAACCAAAATGTTCACATATTGACAAAACTTTTGAAATCGTGGATAATTTTAATTATTTGGTTTTTACAGTCACAAACAAAAATGAAAGCAGCTAATAAATGTCTATACAGGGTGGTTTTGAAGACAAAATAGTGGTCTTGTAATAAATAAGACTAAAACCGTATATATACATCTTCAGAGTAGCATGCCTAAACCAAAATGTTCACATATTGACAAAACTTTTGAAATCGTGGATAATTTTTATTATTTGGTTTTTACAGTCACAAACAAAAATGAAAGCAGCTAATAAATGTCTATACAGGGTGGTTTTGAACTTATTGTCGTAAATTTAAGGGTAAGTAGTATGGCGTATAGATTACGAAACAGAAAGAATTTTTTTTATAATTCGGAAAAAAATATTTCATTCAAAATATCGTTATCAAAAATACATTTAAACTAAGTTGTATAGGATATTATTCTCAATAATTAAATTAAATAGCATTTTTAACAAAAAAGAATTGTGTAATAGATAAAATATGTTATTATTTTACAGAAGAATACAAATGCGTTGGCAGTGATCCAGTGGTACTAAAAATATTAGATGAATATGAAAATATTATCGTAAAAACTACCCTTAAATATGCAAATTTTAAAAAACATTCTTTTCCTTTTTTTAATTTATGACCTTAAGTTCAAAACCAACCTGTATATTGTGAACAATGTATTAACTTTATCCAAGGCATGCAAAATAAGTTTATACAAATCAATCATTAGACCGGTGCTTACATATAGTTGCGAAGCCTGGTTTCTTACAAAGAAGCAAGCAGAAAGAGCAAATAGATTTGAAGGAAAGGTACTGCGAAAGAAATAAGCCTCATTATTTAATAATAGCCTAAATGGGTAACGTATGAGATACAATCACTGATATTGATTGATCAAGATGTAGTAGGAGTCATATAAAAACAAAGAATAAGATGGCTGGGATATGCGAACGCCCAATGATAGGAACACCATAAAGTGTTTCACATGAACTCCGTAGTTTGGAACTCGACCAAGAGGAAGACCACGACTCAGATGGCGTGATATTGTTACGAAAGATTTAAAAACGCTAAAAGTTTGAAATTGAAACGAAGACGCGAGTAATACAGAACGATGAAAGGCAATTGTGACGGAAGCCAAGTACCCTAGTGGACCATAGAGTGTGGGTGTGTGTGTGTGTAAATATTCGAGATATTACACAAACTTACATTTTTTAAATGGAACCCATATTTGATAAGGCAGATAATTTTTTGAATCTGAAATTTAATATATTTAATGAAATTTAATGTTATCGAAGAAAAATATGGCTAGGGCGTTTCAATTTCATTCATATTTGTGACTTGAGAGACTTCATTGTCGTCTATCAATGAGTTGTTGTTGCAGTCGTTTCCACTGCATACAATACATGCAGGTAAGCAATAAAGAACACTCTTTCTACAGCCATATGCCGTACCTCATCCATAAAAATTATCTTTATTCGATCCCCATTGCTCGGGGCATATTGTCAAATTACTTTTTCACTGTTGAACTTACAAATACATTCATTTAAGATGTTGTTCGGCCGCATCTTCTGTTAGCGAGCAAAAAACGTCAATGTCTTCTGCCACGACAACTACATGACGAAAAGAATTCACATTGCTTTCTTCAATCGTACAGTCTAGAACTGATTGTTCAGTCAAACGATCAGCATCACTTTCTGCTATACTACACTCAAAATTATTTTCAGCCAGCTTCTTGTAAAGGAGATTAATGAATCTGTTTTAATTTTTACTATTGGCCAAAAAGTTTTCCTTGGTAGTTTTTAAATGCATGTATTCATCAAACATGTAATCGATCGAAATATTATTTATATTTCTACGATTTCTCTCTGACGCTTTGGACCCATCATTACTATATCCATCGTATACTACTTTCACATTAATGCTATAGTTTTTATGTAAATCTATGATATATTCATGACAAATGCTATTAAATGTTTGATTTTGTTCCCATTTTATTCAGTGAAGGAACACACCGCCATCAATGAAGTAAAATAATTTCTTTAATTGTGTCAGCTCTTACATAAAATAAAAAAATAATAAAATAGTAAACATTATAAAAAATACTAATGATAACTATAAAATTGCTTTCAAAACATATAATAATTTAGGAAAACATATAAGAAATGTTGAAGAACAAATGAATATTCTAACAAAATCAGGTGTATATAAATTAAATTGCGAAAAATGTAATGCTGTGTACATAAGTCATTCAGGAAGAAATTTTAATATAAGGGTAAATGAACACAAAAAATCATATTTAAACAAAAAGTCTGACTCAACATTTTCCAATCATTTAATAGAAGAAAATCATACTAGCAGTTTTAATCCCAAAATATTACATATAGAAACTATAGGTCCAAGATTAGATTTTTTAGAAGCTATAGAAATTGGTAAAGCAATAAAGAATAACGAAAATATTTTAAATGAACAGACAAGTCTTACTAATTCACCATTAATGAAGTTTTTAGAAACATAAAATTTGTGTGATAATTTATTTGTTTATATTAATATTTTTGAACTTTGTAATTTTTTAAAATAATTTTCAAAAAATCAAAAAACAAAAATTATTTTAAAAAAACATTTATTGACATATTGACATTTCGTTTATAATTATTTAATATAATTTAGACATATTTATATATTTATAATTATACCTACGTTAAGGAAGATCTGATGACGCTAATGTTGTAGCGAAACTGGTAATCAAAATAAAATATTTGTGAAACTTAAAACCAAGTATTTTCAATAATTAAAATGTAAAATAATTTATTGACATCATAAACCTGAATGTCAAATTGTTCAAAAATATCATAAAGTAATGATATATTCGTTTTTCTCGTTCCAGCATTATCAAAAATAGATATATCACTAGAATTAACATGTTGAATTGATGATGCAATTGAAAGTTCACAAAATTCTTCTATTCTAACTACGTCATTTATAAAAATTGTTGTCTTATCCGTTTAATAACAACACTTGATGTTGCTCCTCGTTTAAAGAGCCGCCATCCACTTTTATGGATTTCATAAGAGTTTTTTCTATTGTCTGATTCGTCGAAATCTTAGCGAAAAATTGTACTTCCAGCACAATGGATTTTTTAAAAAATTTCAACTTCCAATTCAATTTTTTTTATATTACGCATTTTTTGTAAATATATTTTTTACGTGATTTAGCATATGGAAAATGGTTCGCTGCATAAATGAAATCATCAGTTCGACAATGTAAATCCCAGTCGCCCATTCTTTCAGCTCCAATAAAGTCTTTGAAAAGAGATACCATGCAAAAGTAGTTAATCCACAGTTTACAAGTATTGCCTCTTTCTTCTAACTCAACTAATTTCTTCTCGAATAAATCTATTAGCTTAATGAACGTTTCGTTATTTTCCGATTCAATAAAATTGAAAATGTGAAATATCGTAGAATCTCTGACGCTTTTTCCCATCTTAGCAAATTCTTCATTACTATTTTTAAGATCTTCAAATATAATTTGTGAAAGTGTTAATTGAACTAAACTGTGAGCACGCACTGCTCTAGAGTAATTGAGTCTTGATAATATTTGGTCACAAGTTTTGAAAATTTTTAAACCATGTATTTCTAATATAGAAAGAACTCATTAGATTTTAGTGTAAATCGGATAACCGGAAATGGCACTTTCTTAATGCTCAAAATAGTTTTTCTTCGAAAAATACCTTTAAATGTCATTTTCGCGATTTATGTTATTATAAAAATTAACGATTATTAATTTTTTTACAGGATTGCATTAATGCTTTTTCTATATATTTTATAGATAAATTTATATTATAATTTGAATCCCGGATCCTACGCTTTAACAAACACAACTTCTAATTATTTAAAATTAATAATAGTAACGTTTTGAAAACAAAAGATAATTATAACAATAATAATACTTCATTTTTCGTTATGTACAGTAATACATGTGAAAATTGTCATAGAAATGCAAGTAAATATTACATTAGGTCACATTGATAAATATTCGTCCAAGCTATAAAAACATTTTTCAATGAGAAAATATTTAAACTTAATTTTAAAATTTGTGATATTCTCACATGATATGATGGTAGGTGGTATTTTGTTGAAAATGTCCACGTCCATGATATCGGGCGAATTTCGAGCACATTTGTACCTGGTTAGAGGTTTACGCAATTTTTCCTTGTTTCTAGTATTAATATTAGAGATATTAAAATTTGAATCAAATTTATCTTTATTTTTGAATACATAGATCCCAATTTTAAGCATATATAAGGACACTACTGTCAAGATTTTATATTTTTTGAAATAAGGCATGCAAGATTCATAATTCGGGATACCCGCAATGCTTCTAATTATTCGGCTTTGATTAATGAAAACTGTATTACTATACGAGGATGAACCCCACAAACATATACCGTAACGCAGATTGGACTCAACCACAGAATGGTAAAAAATTAAAATTTGATGAAGATTTAATTTAGTTTTTGAATGTCTTATTTGATAGCAAGGGCTATTTAATATCTTATTTACGTATTCACAGTGGCATTTGCTATTTCCGCTCTAATCATACAATTAGGTGTGTTGAAAGGGCACTGTAGAATTTGTTTAATATACGACAGTTGACATTTTTCAACTATATTCGTGTGTCTAAGACCCCATATTTCCGACCCATAAAGTGCAGTAGCGTTTATGACACTTTATAATAATTTAGGTTTTTCGGACCAACCCTCTGATTTACCCCTATACAAGATATTTTTTACCTTTTGAATGGCTATAGCTGATTGTTTTAAACTGTTTTGTGTTGCTAATCCAAACTTCCCAGAAGAGGATAAAGTTATTCCTAAATAATTGAAATTGTTAGTTACTTCTACTGAGGTATTATTATATGTAAATTGTGTTTTATTTTTGGGCAGTCTCCCCTTGTGAAAAATTAATATTTTAGTTTTATCAACATTTACTTGCAGATGATTTTCTTTACAATAATCAGATAAAATATGTAGCTTTTTTTGTGTATCAATATAAGAGCTGCCTAAAAGAACAATATCGTCCGCATACGCTAATGAAAGAATTTCATATTCCCCATCAATATGTAATCATTTTACTCCTCTATTTCTAAAATCATTTACGAATAAAGTAAAAAGTAAAGGGCTTAATGGGTCGCTTTGCATTATCCCTTGTGTTATGTCGATTAATTGTGAGAATGAGTTATTAATTTTGATTTGTAATTTTGCTTTGTTATAGAAATTTTCTAGTATTCTAATTAATTTTGGAGAAATACCTATAAAATATAATTTTTCCCATAACTTGTTACGATTTACAGAATCGAAGGCTTTACTAAAGTCAATAAATATAGCATTGGCTTTTTGCTTTTTAAGTCGCAAGTATAAATGTGATATTGATGTCAAAGAGAATAAGCAGTCTATTGTACTTCTATTTCTCCTGAACCCTGATTGGTTCTCGTTTATGATTTCATTAGATTCACGCTAATATTCAATTCTATTGAAGAGTATTTGGGTAAAAATTTTGACTGCAGAATTAAGTAGAGCTATTCCTCTGTAATTCGATGAGTTAGATTTATCTCCTTTTTTATGTAATAGAATATATTGAGTATTTGACCATGATTCTGGAGTTTTTTCATTTTCTAAAACTGTATTGAACATGTTTAACAAGTAATGAGTCCATTTGGGTGTTAAATTTTTATAAAATTCGTTATTTAAACGGTCTAGGCCGGGAGCTTTATTTATTTTACTGTTACATATACTGATTTCTAGTTCGTCTTGCGTTATACTTGTATCGGAATACGGATGTATACGACCAAAGTATTGTATTGTAGGTGTCGTTTGCTTTATATAGAAATGTTTGAAATATTTTTTCCAATCAGTTACACTAATACCATTTGCTATCATGGCTTTGTACGAGTATTTTAGTGAATTTACCGTTTTCCAAAATTGTGTGTTATTTTTTATATTAGACAAGCCATTCTTAATTTGATTATAATATTCTTTTTTGCTTTGATTAACTGATTTAATGTATAACTTTTTATTTTGTAAAAATATGTTTAAGTTTTCTTGCGAATCATTTTTATGAAAAAGTTTTAGACTTTTTTTTACAATTTTGCTTTAAACTACGTAATTTATTATCATACCATGGTTGAGAGATTCGTGAAACTGATTTATTCTTTAGGGTTTTCTTTACTAACATATTTGACTTGCTAGCAGCATCTTTAATGGCTGCTGTTAAGTTATCATTTAAAATATTAATGTCTGTACTGTTGTTATAAATATGTGGCAAATGATTCAAGTTAAACCGGAAACGGTCAGATTGGGAACAGTCGTATTTAAAGTCTATGACCATATTGGGTGTATTAGATATTTGGGTTTCGCTTTCGACTATGTTGCGCATTGTGAATTCACCAAAGTATGTTATACACATATTATGATTAGAGTTTGTTAGGGTAGGTATGATATCAAGTCGCGTAACTTTTTCCATACACTCTATATTGCCCCAGATTAAATCTATCGTGCTATTACCATTAGTACTAACGTACGTATACTTACCTGGGATGTCACCAATTGTACGCCCATTCAATACATAATATCCAAGCCGTTCCATACTGTTAACTAATAGTTGACCTCTATTATTAATTTTTTTGTGTACAGAAATACGCTCTCCCTGAATATTTGGGGATGCAAACACAATTTCATCTGTTTGATTTAGTTGCCCAATATGCCCATTGAAATCGCCAAGTATTATAATTTTATGGTTTAGATATGTACGTGTAATGAAATTTAATGACTGTTCTAGAAGATTTATGCATTCTTCATTATTTAAATTTGGTTTAAGATAAACAGAGTATACTATATATTTATTGTTATATATGTTAATTTCAATTATAATCCATAAGTAACTTATTTCTATTACATTTACTTTAAGATTGTTTTTGACAAAAATTGCTAATCCGCCACTACTTCTACCTTTATTTTTTTCTTTAGTGGCATTGCTGCAAATTATATTATGTGAAAAATCTTCCAAAAAGGAAGGTAACTTACAAATTTCCGTACTGCACCAAGTTTCACATAGACAAATTATCTCACTTTGCATAAGATTACCTTGTGTTTCTGTATCGAGTTCATATATATTTCCTAATCCATTAATATTATGTGTGTTTTAGGTTAATTTCAATGTTTTTGTCAACACGTGATTTTGGTTTTAGTTGGCAGATTTCTGTTTGCGGTTGTTGATTAACGAAAAAACAAATCTTTTACGGGAATACTGACTGTAGAGTTTGACTGGTTGCTTGACTGTGGCTCCACGTATTTTTGTATTTTTGCTGTTTGCGTTGATTTCGTTGGAGTTTCTTCTGATGTTTGTCGCCCTCTTTTGTTATTAGGTGCTTCATTTGACGACTCGAATGTAAGGATCCTATTATTGATTATTTTACCTCGTCCTCCGTTTAATCGGATTGTTTTTAACTGATCGATCAGTATTTTGCGCTTTTCCCGGTCTTGCAGGGTTAGATCTTCATTTAGGAATAGTTTTGTGCCTTTTAGTTAAGTATGTTTCGAAAATATCTCATTTCTGGTCTTTAGAGAGTTAAATATAATTCATTTTAATTTTTAATAATACTTGGTTTTATGTTTCACAATTATTTTATTGGATTACTAGTTTCGCTATAAGTGAGAGCAGACACAATTAAAGAAATTATTAAATATAATTAATACAGGTCGATTTTTTCCGGTGTTTCGACCCAGGCGAAATACTTATTCAATGTCCTTGTATGTAATATTGACTTGTAAGTTATTAGTTATTATATTTATTACTTTTTGTTCTAATTCTTCTTTGCTCTTTTCCTTCTCTTCTAGCCCAGCTAATATTATGTTTCTTTTTTTAATACATTTCTCTAAACCATTGATATGTTTCTTTTGTTCTGTTATTTGTGCTTCAAGTTCACTCATTTTCTGTGAATTTGCTGCTAAACTTGTAATTAAGTTTTCCATCTCATTTCTTGTTTGTTTTATATCTTCATTCATGTTGTTTAGTAACGATACAGTTTTCAAGATAGAATTAATTTTGTCCTCCATACTTTCTTCCATTATGAACTGATCACCACTTACAGGTTAGAGATAAATAATAATTTCTTGTATAAAAATCCAATGTATTATCTCGGTTATAGACACAATTTGTCACTTCATACTTTTTGACTGTTGTGCTTTTTTAAATTTAAAGATATTTGAATATTTAAAATTCAAAATTACTTGCTAGTATAAAAAACACGTGCGTACTTTCTGAACACAGTGTTGCCACATAGACAATGTATATAATAAAATTTGTTTTTATTTACTGTGAAATAATACATTAATTTTTAAAAAAAGCTTAAGATACCTATGTACTAGGAAATATAACACGAAATATTCCTAGATCGTTTATACAAACCTGCAATTAGTATTAAAAATCACAAAAGTAAAGTGCAACGTAAGATGCGTTATCCTTAAAATGGTACAAATATCCCCCATTTTAGGGAGAAAATACCTAATATGGCAACACTGGATCGAACATCACCTTACTTCACCGTCTATTATCCAATTATAATCTTTTATAACATTGTGTACAGTGTTTATGTACACATTTATTGTCTACGCATTGTAGATGTAGACAATTAAAGTTAACGCGTAGACGTCCATCTCTGCTGGCGGCTAAGAATTCCCATATATATATATATATATATATATATATATATATATATATATATATATATATATATATATTCTTACCTGCACCATTTAAATATTTTCTACATTAATTAAAAATTGTTAACAGTGAGAAAAACAAAAGTTTCATATTGTAAAATTATCTTTATATAATAAAACAGGAGTAACAAAATTAAGTAGGTACTTATATTAGTGAATATTATCCTTGGTCTACATGTACAGTTTTTTTAATTTCTACATTACTAATAAACATAATATTAACAACGTTACACTTATTTTCTAGTACAGCAATTTATCATTATAAAATTTAATATTATTTATTCAAATTTTGAGATAAAATTAATTTCACAAGATTTTTCATTCTAAAATACATTTATTAACATTAATAATTAACTATATACGAGTGCTATAGTAGAATTTCTGAATCAAATTAGGTATAGCTGGCGCGCGCTAATTTGAGAGTAGACCTGAGTATACTAATACTAGCCAACCTGAAAACATCGACTGCAATTTCTTTGACTTGTAAATTAATCCCGTTCCCCTTCATACCCACTTTAGATGTTGATGGAGTGTTTTAATCGTTAAAATAATAGCATATAATAATTACCTACCAATAAAAAGGTAACAATTATTATAAACATTCGGCTAAATATCAACGTACCTAAGCTCACTACTACTACATTTTGACAACTCTAAGTACGAATTTTAGGTTCTGCGCATACAAGGGCTCACCTTATCGCGCGCCAACTATATGCTACTTCCCAAAATTCAATAAAACTAAAAAATGTGAAGTTTTTATTTTGTTATCGTTATGGAATATAATAGTTGTAGCACTCAAGCACAATTTTATTTACGACTGCTCAAATTCTATATAAGTTTTGACTATATTTTTATTCATAATGTTTGAAAAAAAAACATTAGTTAGCTAATTATTTCATTACGCATTGTTTTCAACACATACGCATTTTTTATTATACCACTAATATAGTAACTATCTATATTATCCAACTCAAATAATTGTCAATGAATTACAGAAGTCCTTGTCCAAGCAGTCGTAGTCGTAGGTAAGATTATTTATCTGTTGCCGTGAACTCAATTTTAGTACTTTCATTGTGGGACTGAGTATTATGACGAATCCACATAATACTTCATTTTTTTAATTCACCAAATAATTTACAATATAACATAAATAACTACTATTACGCATCAGTGTTAAAAATGCACATTATAAAATACATGTCAATAATTTATAAATTTTAATTAAAAAATAGTGTTTGTAGATTAGCTATTTATGTAATTAGTTCATAATATAGAACTTTGTTGGACCAGCGAGAAAAGTAAGCGAATCTAATAAACAAGGCGAGTCTATAAAGTTTGTTTATGTACGAATTACATACAAAACTTTATGTTCGACTGCTCTAGAGGAGAAGGATATCTTCTAAAATATTTTTTTTAATTCCCTATACAAAAATTCGGTATAACTTAGTGTGCTTTTCTAGTGTTGCTATTGTTTAGATTGTTTTTTTGTGTTACTGTGTTTACGCAAATGTCAAAAATTGATTAAATACGATTTAATAATTTATTATTAATCATATCATTATATAAAGAAATGGATTCTTTAGAAAGTGTAAAAGAGTTGGCAGCGCGTGCCAAAGAATCACTGTTGCCCAGCAAGTCGAAATATTTATATGAAAATACGTATGTGGCATATCGTAAATGGTGCACAACCAAGAAAATTGAGAAAACTAGTGAAGACATTATTTTGGTGTATTTTAATAGCGAACTGAAGTCTTTCAGGCGCACATCGGCTAGTATTTTGGTTCCTACTGTAGCCAGCATAAAGAATATAATGCGACATAGAGGATGGCGTTCTTCAACAGTTGTCGATGGTTATATCGAAGGTTCTCACAATACTAAAATCAATGTGGCGATCAAAATATTGGGAAAATATTCTACTAATAGCAAGGATATTCAAGATTCTTTTGCTCAAAATAAGTCTTCTGGTCTGAATATTCGCGACAAAATATTGGGAAAATAATGTTTTAGCAACAAGAACAATTTATATCCGGCTTTGAATATTCGCGAAAACACCAATTGTCATAAATATAAATTATCAT
>OY720453.1:45359657-45467157 GCA_963082715.1 Harpalus rubripes
AATAAAAATAACATGTATTAATTTTTTCCATTCGTGGCACTCAACCATATTTTAATCAAATTAGTATAAAACGTTACATGCATTTTTCTCAAAAAAGTGTAATACAAATATTTTATATCACTGAATTCAGAATTAAATTCTCTAACGGATGAGCAAATAAAAAATACAATGTTCTCATTTAAAATAAAAAAGTTAAATCACGTATTTTGAGAACCACTAGTCGAAAAAAAGAATTTTTCTTTTCTTTAAATTTGTCTTCTGAAGTAGAAATTGTTTGTCAATTTAATCTTATTTGTAGCTCTTATAGCAATGGTGTCCTATTTAAAATAAACACGCTGTATATAGTGCAAAAGTATTGAATATATTTAAATATTACAACTTGCCTGACTAGCTCTATATCACTTCCGTATTCCAGATCTTACTTTATATAAATAAAACAACGTTACTTAACCCTACTAATCAAGAAGATAGATTCTATTTTATTTTACGTTCTAAAAGAAAAAGTTAAAATATTCATGAAACAATAACGACAAAGACAACAAATTAAACTATATAAAAATAAAACGGGAAGCGATATATTTTTATTATTTTAAATGAAACAATGACACATTTATCAGGGAAACATTGTTTTATCGATTCATTAATATTTAAATTAAAAATAATGTTAACCTTAAAGTATTTTTTTCTACGTATCATATCAAATATTTAGTCCAGTCGATATGTACAAAAGAGACAGGTTTCCTTGCAAAAGGTCGAGTATCTATAATTTTTGGATATGTTGCAAGGACCAAAGACAGTAGTTAGAAACAGAGAAATTGAGGAAAAATCCGAAAATAGGCCGAAAATTTCTGTTTCTTACTATTGACCTTGGTCCTTAAAACATAATCCAAAATTATAGATACCTAATTGAACTTTTGCATGGACCTTATATAACTTGACTGGCCTAATTAATGAATATAAAATTATGCAGGATTCAAATACTCGCAAATGTATGTACCTACTCAAATCGGACAAGCAACCGATGTACGTCATGACGAGAGCTCTTTCACTTAACGATTTATTTAAATTAAATAATGAGCACTAACGTCTGTTGGTTCTGTTCGAAATATTTAATTGAATTAAATTGGTAATTAGAGGAACCCTCGTCATGACGTGCATTGCGTGCTTATCCGATATAGTATAGTGTGTTGTATTGAAATAATAATGGGTTTATATATTTTTCACTGATATTTTTAATGTAACATATGTTGCACAATACCAGCTTTTCAGTTATAACGGTAAAATAAATGGGCTGCAGAACTTAAATGCTACCCTATAAACCGATTCTCAATTTTGATGTCTTTAATAAACATTAGTGCTATAACGCTCCCTGACAGATTTTTTTTTGTTCATTTAGCTTTGTGTCCATAGGTCGCTATAACCACTATTATTCTTCATATATATATATATATATATATATATATATATATATATATATATATATATATATATATATACACCGGGTGTTCACTTTTTTTATAGGACAGGAAATACAATGTTAAAATTTTCATTATGCGATTGTTCGTTCCCTATGAATTTTAGAACAAAAGTGTAAATACAAAAAATGTTCAGAATTAAAAACTGCATCGAACAAGCTTCAATTTATTGATATAATTCGTTCCTGTCATGAGATAAACGTAAAATATAATTTATAATTTTTAGCTATTTACAGTGTGCCATGGAAAACAAAACATTTGTCATTGTCATTAAGTTTTTACAAAGAGGAATAACACTTCCTGTTTCATTAAAAAGGTTTATAATTCTGCTAATAGTCCTACGTGCAGGAATAGGCCGGGCCTGATATAATGCACTAAATAAAACACTCACTTGATTTAACGAATTTCCAGCCAAATACCATTTTATTCATTGAATTTTTTCAGAGATAGTAAATGTATCCATAATTACTGATAAATAGTTTAAATGAAGGCAATAATTATTAAATCTTTACGACAATAACAAATGTCATCTGTCAAACTCAAACAGTACGACTATTTGAATTGTATGTTTTGTTTTCCATGGCACACTGTAAATAGCTAAAAATTATAAATTTTATTTTACTTTTATTTCATGATAGGAACGAATTATATTAATAAATTAAAGCATGTTCGATGCAGTTTTTATTTCTTAACATTTTTTGTATTTACACTTTTGTTCTAAAATTCATAGGGAACGAACTATCGCATAATGAAAATTTTACCATTGTATTTCCTATGTCCTATAAAAAAAAGTGAACACCCGGTATATATAGATATGTAGATGACCGGGCGACTTATTGTGCCCTGATCTTAGTCGTATCATAGTAGAAATATTTTTTTGCTCATATTTTCGTTGAACCATATTTTTCTCGGGTTGCCTAGGTTACTATTATAAAATAAAATTCCCGTAGAACTACGTATTTCTTTGAACCATAAGAGCCATTCTTCTACAATTTTTTTAAGGTTGGAGTTATGTGTTTCATTCCTTCTAATGCGGACTTCGAATCAGATATTATTAAACATTTTTCGTTTTTTGTTACAGTCAGTGTTTTTAGTGCGTAATAAATGACTAGTAATGGGGTCCTCCACTCTAATTTATTATTTTAAATGAAAGTTCGTTTAATTTTGAAGCAATTCGTAGTATTGAAAAGTAATAATTGTTTTTAGTTCAACTGCATTTGATATATATATATATATATATATATATATATATATATATATATATATATATATATATATATATATATATATATATATATATATGCTGTACATAAAAGTTCATTAAACTTCCTGTTCATCTTTACATTGTTATAGTTTAAAATCATCATAAACCTAATGTTAGTAAGAGATTGCATAATTTTCATGCTTATTCATACAGTATTAATTGATAAGATCTATACAAGATTAATTTTGATCATACATCATTTAATGAGTTTTATAAAAATATTTTAAATTTAGTTACGACCAACATATCACATGGTACTTTATAGTTCGTTAAAGCTGACAACCGTGCACATATGTAACGTTGTGGAAGATAGCTGCTGCCGTTGTAAGAAATGAACAAGGTGAAGGAGGTTGTGAGAACCTGGGAACTGCAGTTGAAGATGGAACAACACTTGTACAGCATTGAGCACTGCTGCTATCACCAGGTACTACTGTGGCGTGTCGTGCTGTCATTAACTCCTTTTCAACGCCAGCTTGATGTCGTAGTTGTTCCAATCGGAGCTGGTTCTGTCGCTTCCATTTTGTTCTATAAAATATATATATATATATATATATATATATATATATATATATATATATAAGTGAATTCCTCTTTGTTTCGGAGATATGGAAGAAATTAAAAAAAGATAAAAGAAAATTTATACTCCAATGGACAGCTAATTAATACAAAATTACAGCAACTGTTCAAAATGAGAACCGCCATTTTCTAAACATACAGCTATTCTTCGAGTCATAGAATGTTGCCAGTTAATTACTGCCAATTCATTCTTTAGAGAACTAGTAGCTTCGACTATACGGTCAGTCAACTCTTCGGGTGTGTTTGGTTTACCATTAATATACACACGACATTTTAGACAACCCCATATCGACATATTTTGCATTAGTAAAATGCAGCATAATGGCTTAAATTAATAAGACAGCACAAAAATCATGTATTTGTCAAACATACGTTCATTCGTTAAGGCTAACTCAATTATAATTTTTTTTAATTCGTTCGATATCTCCGAAACAAATAGGAATTCACATATAAGTCATATAACATTTTTGATCGTAATGACCCCCGGAATATATGGTATAAGTTTGTCGGTAGAGTCGCGGAACATACATACATATATACATATATACATATATATATATATATATATATATATATATATATATATATATATATATATATATATATATATATATATATATATATATATATATATATATATATGTTTTGTAGTATGTATTTATGAATGTGCGAGTATCTACTTTCCCAATATTATATTATAGGCATGCAAACACTGTAAGTTAATTTTTTCCGTTAAATTAACAATACACAAAAAAATAAAGTGAAAACTGTTTGTGACGTCATGTTCCGAATAGAGAGAGATACTACTCGTTGCGTAACAGAAGTACAATGACAAAGGAATTACAGTGAATACGTCAAGTACAAGCGCATAAATAGTGTCGTAGCAATCGGAGGTTTGCACACAAATCCTTTCATATCTTGATGCGCCACTGGACATGAATATGAAGTTAGCTGGGATGTGACGTCATATTATTAAATAATTTTTAATTTCACTCTATTAATAACATACTGTAGGTATAACTAAAAGATAAAAGCGTCAAAGCCTTTTTAACCCTTTTTTTTACTTTCAGCCTTGCATCACAGATATTGTTAAAATACACATACATTCTATTATTCGTTAATCACAACATATGTCGCCGCCTGCAGAATGTGTATCGTTTCTGTTCATTAAAATTCAGTTACTGTAGATATTTATTTAAAGAAGTGACATATTTGGGGTGTATTTTCCGCTACGCACCTTACGATGTAAGTGATTTTTTATGCCTCGACTGTACAAATGAGAGTTCAAATAGAGCTTAAGAAACTGTAGTTCAACTGAACTTTATCTTCTCATTTTGGTCTGTTGTACAAATTATGTTTTACAGGCCATGACACCAACGAAATCTGGTATTGTAAGGGAGAGCATTCCACGTACTGTGTTCTAGCAATCGCCAACGTTTACAAGAGAAGTGGGAAAAGGTCGGTCCGGAACACGTCACTGTAAAATAGTGCTAATGCCACTGCTTTATTGCAGTTAATTCTGTTCCACAAGGCGGTATGTACATTGCGTATAACAAGTCATAGTGAAATATTTCTAATCGTAGTACTACATTACAGAAATTCTGATAGCATTTAACATTCCTTACACCGTTTTCCTTTCGTGTTATGAACTGTGCATCGAGCTTTACTAAATTACATAGTACAACGTTATCATATGGTTAGTAACAGCCGAACGCGTTATACAGAATTCAGCGTTATTGTACAGTGCTGAGAGTTGACATATATGTTGACTTTAACCACAATAAAAACAAAAATGTTGTCGTTATTAAATTACTAAATAATAAAACTTATTAAATCAAGATAAAAATTTTATCTGTAGATATTTTTTAGGTAGCGTAATGGAAACAAACTATTGCCAAATACGGACCTTTATTGGTGAACTTGGTCAAAAATTACAAAAAAAGTTTTAGAATGCAATACCATAATTAATGTATGTATGCCTTTTGTGTGGGGTATGATATTTCTTTATTCTTTAAATTAAAATGCACTTGATTTTTTGAAATATTTTATATAGCAACAATACTTTTCTCAAATACGAGCATGAAAACTATTATTAAGTAAACCTAAAATCATAATCGCAACACAAAATTAAGGCTTGTTCCAATTTAAATTAAACCAAGTTTAAACTCCAGCGCAGCAATAAACCTTTAAGACCGATTGTACAATTGAGAGTTCAACCAGAACTTTACTAAACCGAGTTCACTGGACTTAAGCTCAACATTTTGATCCACGTACATATCGAATTTACATTGAGCAACGTTTTCATTTATGGTAAGTAGAAGTTGCAAATTCGCGTTTTGCAGTTGACATTAACTTGACTTCAACCTCAATAAAAATCTAAATTGTAAGTCAATGTTAAATTACTAAATAATAAAACTTATTAAATCGGGATAAAATTTTATGTGCAGATATTTTTTTAACGTAAGTGTAGCTAACTTTATCATCAAATACGGAACTTTCTTGCTGAATTTTGCCAAAAAATACATAAGAGTTTTGAAACACAGTAACACAATTAATGTATGTATGCCTTTATGTCGTTATGTAGGGTGTGATATTTGTTATTTTCTTAAAAATAAAATGCGTAATTTTTTAAAAAAACTCGAAATCGTTCCATTTTACAATTGTTTCACTCACATTGTCGAAATACTTTGGGAGCCAGGTATGGATCTACAGCATCTACCAGTTCCACTAAATCGATATTGTACAACTGAATTTTTTTGGGTAAGTAACAACATTACGTATTTAATACTTGGTCTAAAGGTCAGTCATATTGAAACTATCATATTTTTTGGGTTATAATTTTTGGCATATTTTTTGCTAATTTTTGCTGTGTAGCACATTACAGTTTTTGTCTTTACCCGTCTTTTACGTAGCAGATCCCTTGTGTAAAATGAAAAGTATTTTTGCGCTATATTCTTTTGCTTTTTTAGCGCTATAATTTTATGCTTGTTTTTGCTGTATATCTCACATTTTTTACTGCTTTTGAAAAAGAGTTATAAACAAAAACAGTAGTACACGCCTTGTATAAAATGCAAAAGTTTTTTTGCGCTAGTTTTTGTTTATCTTTTGTCAGTGGGTCTTATGACGTTGGCAACATTTCGTTGAAAAAAACGGTAAAATCGCTAATTTTTTAGTTATAAAATTTCTAAAAATCGTACAAAGATGGCAAAATACAATAATAGTGACATAAAAAGTTCGAAGTTGATGAAATTACTATTTTTAGCAAAATAAATATTCGTTAAAGCCGTCGAAAAGCGAAAAGGTAAACACAACCTGTACCTGACATGGCAATGGAAGAAAAAAGTTTATATTTTTTTTTTGTAAATTGCATGAAATTCAGTGCAATATTAAAGATCTGAAGACGCATTGTAATAATAATTCAACAGTCACAAAGCATTTGTCGAATAAATTTGATAAAAGAGATCAAACTATCAATTCTGTGTTGTTATGAACCACGAAGAAGATAATTTAAGTAATAAGTTAAGTAATATAATTAATGGTACGATAAATAAAAAATATCTTAATATAGTATTTTGGAATGTGAAAGGTGTAAATAATTTATATAATTTAGAAGTCAAAATTAGCAACGAAATACTATGCGGAGATGTCATTTGTTTATATAAAACTTGGTCATTGAGTAAAATAAATAAAATTCCTTCATTTTTAGATGAATACTCAAAACTTATTTTTGATAGTCCAGTGACAAAGGAACGAGCTAAAGGAAGGGGAAGTGGAGGTCTGCGGGTATTAATAACACAAAGTTAACCTTAGAGTAAATATAGTCGAAATAAGTAAGTTATGGATAATACTTGTTAATAATTTAAATAAATTCCATTTTATAGTAAGTTGTGTTTACGTCGGACATAATTTAGATAATGATGAATGCATAAAGTTATTACATGGGAAAATATATTCAATTACTGAAATATTCCGAAATCACGTAAGTATTATTGCAGGGCATTATAACGCTCATATAGGTTACTTGAATAAAGTACAGGGGGAATTGTTTTACATACCATGTACAAGAGAGAGTCCAGGGAATCTTTTCATAAATCGATCAATTACAGAGGAAGGAAATTGACAGACTGTATGCAAGAGTTAAGATATAATGTATTAAATAGACGAGTAACGGGAGATATACATTCACTAATAAAAATGGTTCTAGCACCATAGATCTAGCGTGGGTAAACTATAATTTTCTAAAAATAGTTCATAAATTTAGCGTCATATCTTCTTTGTCACCCTCAAATCATTTTTATGTGTAATGTAAACCGGAGAAAATTATCTAGTGTAAATGTATCTTCAATTGAGAATTAACAGAAAAGAACCGAAAATTATAAATGTATTAAAGATCATGCAGTAAAATTTCAGCATATTATAGAATTATCACAAAATATTTATTTTAATAGTAATTCAGTAGACGATTTAAATTCTAATTTAATAAATGCTATAAAAAACGCGGCTGTGTCTGATAATATGATATTTTCCATACACCTACAGAATCGAAATAATCTTTTCGGTGTAAAGCCCTGGTCTAATAATGAATGCCTCAATAACAAAAAAATTAGCTAAAAAATCCTTAAATTATAACAACGTAACCCATCAATATAAAATCTAAATAACTACAAGAGATATAAGAAAACTTGCTTAAAACAATTAAACAAAATAATAACAATTATCATCAAGAGATAATAGAAAAATTAAATTTAATTAATAACAGTCAACAATTTTGGAGTATTGTAGTAGTAATTTCCATTGCAAGACCGTTACTCAGAACTTTACGGGCGTGCACGGTACCTAACGAGCGAAAGAAACGAGCTTGTTATCCGTGGGAGCACGTAAATTTCGGGAAACGGTTGAGCATTGTACAATGTTTTATGATATCTGAATCGTAAATAATTTGAAAAAAAAAATGTTGGAACCTACAACACAATGCATTAAACTATTTGATCGAAATACTCGTTGGAATCATATGGTGAAGCGAAATAATGAATAAATAAATCTGTTTACATGTTGCTATGGTTTTAAGAGCCCGTAAACTTTTTTACCACTAGAGACAGAGCTGTGTAAGAAGACGTTTACGATTCAGTATAACGTAAATTTATTAAAGCCGAAAAAATCATTGTCAAATAAAATTTCATTACCAAAATGGACAAAATTTTACCAAAATAGTTCCACTCAAGTCTTTAATGAAAACATTCAGTTTTATGACTGTATTCACATTTTTCTGGACTCCCAAATAACCATAGATGAATTAGATATCAGTATAGCAAACTGTAAGTTAAATGAGGCCCCTTGGCCAGACAGATTAGGTAACAAATTCTATATGAATTTTACAGCAAATTGGAGACATTATGTTTAATAAAATTTTGACACAATGTAAAACACCTAAAGAGTGATCAAAATCATACGAGTTCGCCCGGTCATTTTTTTTAACTAATGCCTTGCAAAAATTTAAATAAAAGTTAAACTACAAGTTCAATATTATTATAACACTTATATTTATTTATTAAAGTAATAAATACTACACATTTTCTGTATTAACAACTATAATATAACTTAAAGGATAAATATGAACTTCCAAAAAATTTTATGTTCTTGGTTCACATGAATTCGCCCTAAAGTAAAATAAATCTTTACCATTGAGTTACGCCCCCTTTAATTTTTAAAACTGCCGAAATACAATGAGGCATAGTATTTACCAGACTTTGTCAATATTCTGGAGAAAAAGAATTCCAAATTTCTTGAAGACGATTTTTTAACTCTTGGCGTTTTCGCAACATTTTTTTATTCCATAATGTTTCAATGGGAGACAGGTCAGGAGTACTAGAAGTCCAATATAATAACGGAATATTGTTTTGCAACAGCCATATCTTCACCCGTTTAGCTGTGTGGCATGTGGTACCATTTTGTTGAAAAATAAATTCGTTGAAATTTGATTGTAACAATTCAATTGACGAAAGAAGATAATCTTTTAATATTTCAATATATTTTTCCGCATTTATAGTTCCTTCAACAAAGTGTAGGCGACCGACACCATTGGCAGACATGCATCCCCATATCATAACTGAAGCAGGGGTCTTCACTTTTTTACGAAGGCAATCATTATGATATACCTCAAATTTTGTTCGGATAACTAGTACGAGAATCACCTACACAAAGTTCAAATCTTGTTTCGTCGCTCCACTGTCTTTCCACCTAATCTTTGTGAGTTTTATCCCATATTATCGTTTTTTTTTTCTTTCCAGTCAGATATGGTTTCTCTTTAGCCCAATTTTTAATTTCAATTAACTCAGGTTGAAATGCGCAGTTTAACCCTTGTGCACGTGAATATAGAATATTGTTTACCGGTAATTCCGTTCCATATTGAAGTTAGAGAAGTACAACTGGCACGTCGATTTGTATTCTCAAAATCCTTAAATTTGCTTTACTTATTATAAGAACTTTACCAACGTGTGGTTTCCCATCAATGGATCCTGTTTCTTTATGTAAACGGACAATATCTCTGACAGTATACCGCGATAAATTTAATTCTATTGCAATACGATATGCAGATTTTCCTGATTGTGATAAACTTTTGACATTCCGTAAGTCTTTTAATAAACTTTTAACACAAACAATTTTAAACAATATGTAAAAAATGTTGTTTATTTATCAAAAATAAAACAATAGTAAAACAGTATTTTGTCTATCAGTTTCTATGTCAAGCGTGCTAGACCAGTTTAATATAATCGGATGCATGGGCGACCTCATGCGATTGAACAACATAATTAGTTTCGGCTTGGCATATTTATTTCATACTTCTATTAATTAAGCTTATTGCTTAAAAACATCTGGAAATACTTGAATTTAATATTAAATAATGAAATTTTACATTATATATATATATATATATATATATATATATATATATATATATATATATATATATATATATATATATATATATATATATATATATATATAGTTTTGTCGGCTTTTGAACACCAATGAGTTATAGCCCTATTCAAATACTTATTAACCATAATACATTTTACATTTTATAAGAATATGCAATGTATTTGAAAACACTCACAAACACCCAAGTCCCTGGTCGGAATCGAACCCACGACCTCAGGGTCGAGCGGTGACGGTCGCTTTGAGCGTTTTGCGCTGCACTATATATATATATATATATATATATATATATATATATATATATATATATATACAATGTTTGAAAAACTGATTGCACCCATTTATCTAGCTTATTATTGCAGATACGCTTATTGCTTATAGGACATAATTTATTCAATACAATATCTGCGATTATAGTGTATGAAAAGTGTAATTCTGGGACTTCCGGTATAACCGAAAGTGATAACAACTTTGTAAATTTAAATACAACCTATAGAAGTTTTTTTATAAATTTAGATTGTATTTTTTATTCTCTTGGCTATGACAGCAATTGTTTTCTCGATTGTTTTCATGATATACTAATTAGAACTGTCATACTATTGATGTTTGTTATTAATAAATAATAAAGTTAATTACAATGGTGCTGACAATGGAAGATAAAGTGGAGATAGTATTATTAGTAGGAGATAATAACAGAAGTTTAAGAGAAGCGGCAGAAGAATTTAATATGACATCCTGGGCGAAACTTATCTTATGCTATGGTAGGAAATTTTTTTCGGCGTTATAAAAATAGTGGCTCACTTTGCAAAGAAAATTACAATAATTTGATGTGTAACCAGAATAATGAAATTGATGTCTTAGCCTTAGCTCACCTTCATCCAAGATCAAGTTTACAAAGCATTGCGTAAAATTCAGGACTTACATGGTATCTAGTGTAAAAAATTCTAAGAAAAAATAAGATCAGGCGATTTAAAAAAAAATTACATACATATTGTCATTGGTTGAACAACAAAATATTAACCATTCTAAATTTTCATTATAATATTTTCTTCACTGACAAAGCAACGTTTACCACAAGTAGTGTAGTTTAATCACAAAATTTACGTCACTGGTCTTATAGAAATCCGAATTGGATAATACAATGTAAAAGTCAGTATTCATATCGAGTAAACGTATGGTGTGGGATACTGGGAAATAGAATATTTGGGCCCGTATTTTTATACAGTTTGAATACTATTGAATATTTGAATTTTTTGAATAATGAAGTTGAAAATTATTTAGATGATTCGCCATTAGATAGAAGAAGACAACTTTATTTTCAATTAGACGGAGCACCAGCTCATCCTGCTCGACCAATAACTAACTGGTTAAACAACAGATTCGGGCAAAAATAGATTGGTCGTCACGGGCTAATACATTGGCCAGCTAGATCACCAGATCTGCCCCCTCTCGCCTTTTATTTTTGGGGACGTATTAAAAATTTAGTTCACTTCAATAAACCAAACAACATCGAAGAATTAAAAAACAGAATTCGTAAAGCGGTGCAAAACATTGACAGAAGAGAGCTTAATAATATGCGAGAATTCAGAAAACGTATTTTAAAATGTATTAATTTAAATGGGAGACAGATTGAATAAAATTTTTATTACTTGTAAATTTTGAATTTCATATTATTTATTTCAGATTAACATGAAAACAATTGCTGTCACTGTCTTCTCACATATTAAATTACATCCATTAATGATAAAATTTCAGCAAAAGAAAGTATTAATTTTTAACTAATGAATATGGTAAATACTAAGAAATTTGGTATGGTCGTAAAGAGAATAAAAAATAGAATCTAAATTTATAAAAATCTTGTATAAATTGTATTTAAATTTACAAAGTTGATATCACTTCACCGGAAGTCCCAGAACTACATTTTTCATATAATATAATCGCAGATATTGTATTGAATAAATTATGACCTATAAGGAATAAGCATATCTGCAGTAATAAGCCAGATAAATAAGTGTAACCCTTTTTCAAACACACTGTATATAGTGTGAACACTGAAAACCGTGACATAGGCGTTTAATATGAGAAAACGACAATAGCGGGAGTTTTTGATACGGTTGGATACAATATTTAATTTGGCATCGAAGAGTTTCAAAATACTCCTAATTTAATGGCTTATTATTGAAATATTTACGAAAGTATATTGCAGTTTGACGGTTATTGCTTATAATTTATTAAAACCAGTAATCATGGTAACGTATTCTGTAGCTGAATTGGTTAGATCGGGGCTTCGTAATAATTATTCAAATCCTACCCACTTCATATTTTTATTATCTTTTATTTTATTTTGTAAAAAGTATTTTAAAAAAATTATAAAATTAAAAAAAATGTTTAGTAAATCAAGTATTTTATAGAATAGAATTAATTATTTTTTTATTAATTTTAATTTTATAAGGTGCTTTAGGTACAATAATTTTTTATTGTTTTATTTCACGTAGATTTATTCTATAAAATACTTGATTTACCAAACAATTTAGATTTTAGTTTTAATAATACATTTTACAAAATAAAAAAACAAAAATATAAGGCGGGTAGGATTTGCACTTGTGAATAATTATTACGGTGCCCCGACCTAATCAATTCAGATACGGAATACGTTTCCATGATTACTGTTCTTAATAAATTATAAGTAATAACTGTTAAATTGCATTATACTTTTGCAAATATTTCACTAATAAACCATTCATTTAGGATTATTCAGATACTCTTCGATGCCAAATTAATCTCTCTAACCATATCAAAAAATCCTACTATAGTCTTGCGGGATAGATGATATTTGAAAAAAAATGTTTTCCCACGTTAAACGCCTATGCCACGGTATATATATATATATATATATATATATATATATATATATATATATATATATATATATATATATATATAAAGGAATAACTTTAGATTTTGGCAAACATTGATAAGTTAGAAGTAATACTTCACTTAAAGCTCTGAAAAGATTTTCATGAACAATATATTGTGATATATTCCAAAACTTTTCAAATTTGATATTTGTCTTTTATATGAAGGGAAACAACATATTAGATTTCACTAAAATTGATAAACCTAAAGTGATACTTTACTTAAAGTTCTGAACAGATTTTCGTAAAAAATATATTATGATATATTACAAATCTTTTTAAATTTAGTATTGAAGACTTTTATAGGAAGAGGAGCAACATAATAGATTTTGGAAAGACGTAACACCGACTTGTTGAATGATGAATGTAATGTAATGGATTTCTCGGTGGTTGTAGGGCGGAGGTTTTATACAAAAGACAAAACTCTCATTGATGTTAATTTTATTTTAATTCCAATATTTCGTGGTTATTTTACCACTTCATCAGGGAAACTACAACGTAACAAAATTTGTTATTCTACAGAATAGGTTATTACATTCACATTTTTAGAAAAGTACTTACAAACAGTTTTAACTTGAATGAAATTTTCTAACATCGAGAAACATCCTATATCTCTACTAAATGCACGTTAATTTTATAAAAATACACATATTATTTTCTACACAAGATAATTAAATACAATTGTTCATGTTCCATGTGCAAATGGAGACAAATATTGCCCGGAAACAAATGTAACTAAATTTTAACCAAGAACATGCGATCTTTAGCCGGCTCAACACTAGTCCAGGACCTTTGCACCCTGTGGCTCCAGCGTCTTCCACCTCACATCCAGTCCATTTTGCAAACTCGAAGTGATTTAACATTTGACAGGTTGTCAATTATTTATTTATTTATTTATTTGATACTCTATCCAACAGGCGCACCTAATTACTGGACAGGATTATAATTCATACAATACATAAATACAATTTAACAATAGTGAGCATAAATACAAAGTAATATGTCACATAACAAGTACCGAGTTAAAATATTAGATTTAACAGCTTATAGCATGAATAAATTTTAAACAAAAAATACGTATCAAAGAAAAATCGAAGATTGTAATCTTTTAAAATTACTATCAAAGATATCAATTCGATCTTGTAAGATATGATAATTATTAATCATTGCATTGATCGGAACAAATTGGTTCGAGCTTGGATAGGAACGAAAGAGTTCTGACTACGGGATGTGTAGGTCGGTGCACTGAAATTAATGTACTTAAGAATATTGGGATTGTCCACAGAATTATGCGGGAAGAAAGACTTTGAAATTTGAAGATATTCATTAATGTATCATAAGATATATCAAGTGTCGGATAATAATGAAAAACTTTACAGTACAAGTATTTTAAGATTTTTTTCTGTATTGAATCAATCATTGCAGAATTTCTTTAATAGAAAGGTGACCAAATTATAGAGCAATATTCTAGCTTTGACCTGACAAATCCGTTTCTGACAAGATCATGGTAGTCCAACCAACTGTGTCCCTTCTCTTTAATATTCTCCTGCAGTTAAGGCTACGGCAACACCATCAGGTAAGATAGATGTAATTAATCAACGTCTAGATGGCATCTGCCGCCAGCTCCTCACTATACGCACGCAGATTAAAACTATGCAGCAACAAAGATACAGATCTCGAAGCCGAAGTAATGACAATAAAACCCAGCCATGTACAAAATATGTTGGTACCACAACCGATTTGGTGACCAAGCAAAAAGTTGTATCCACCCCTACTCTTACAAGTCAACTGTTATGTTTCGGTTTTGTTCAGGAGTGTTATATTAAAGATTAAAACAATTCATTTAAAGACTCTATTTATTTTATTAATTCTTACAACTTGACATTTGACACCTCTGCTTTCAACTCTCTACCCACGCCAATTATATTACATTCCACTACATCAACCAACTTACCCGGCAGCCAGTAGTTGCGACACGACCGTACCACCAAATTCAAATTTTTGCTGCTATCCTCGACATCTTGTCAAAGACCGAAGACACCGTGTCAACAATGAGCTGAAGACCGAGAATAATTCAACAGTTCACACTTATGGCCCATTTCATCTTCGCCTAAATTTTAGCCTTCATCGCGACTTTAGTTGGACATTTGCAGTAACAGACGTCACAGTTCCCATCACCAGTACAGATTTCTTAACCTACTACAATCTACTTTCCGCAAAAAGCGCCTAATAGATGGCACGACCGGCGTCACAGTTTCTTGCCAAACAGTCTTCTCAACCGAGTGTAAAGACAATTAACAAAGACTCATTATTCCATACTATACTGACAGAATTCCCAGAACTAATTCTAGAGGTACGTCATTCTTTACTTCATTTTATAAAGACAACACCAGGGCCTCCTGTCTTATGT
This sequence comes from Harpalus rubripes, assembly GCA_963082715.1. Lineage (NCBI taxonomy): Eukaryota > Metazoa > Arthropoda > Insecta > Coleoptera > Carabidae > Harpalus > Harpalus rubripes. The sequence continues at coordinate 45,375,234 of OY720453.1, forward strand.
CGCCCCCGCCGACTCGCTCCAGACTGCCTGTCTTCCCCCCTCCATATGTTCCCGAAAAAGACTGAAGATTAGCGGCATTGTGAAGATTACCGTGCCTTGAACGCCCGAACTATTCCAGATAAGGATCCTGTTCGTCACATTCACGACTTTGCATATCGTCTTCGAGGATGTACTATATTTTCTTTCATTGATTTAGTTAAAGCTTACACTCAAATTCCATGAAGACATACCTAAAACAGCTATCACCATTCCCTTTGAACTTTTTTAATTTCCTTTTATGTCATTCGGCCTAAGAAACGCTGGTCAAACTTTTCAGCGCTTCATTGATGAGGTCGTTTCAGGTTTAGACTTCTGTTTCCCTTACGTCGGTGACATTTTAATATTTTCTTCAAATGTCAACAAGCACATGACTCATCTTCGCACTCTATTTACACACCTTAATAATTATGGAATTCTAGTAAATGTGAACAAGAGTATTCTAGGATTTTCCAATGTACATTTCCTGGGCTATGAAGTCTCCGCTGCAGGAACTCAACCCATACCTGAACGTATCGCCGATCTTCAGGATTTTCCGCCCCATTTATCTTTAATAGGCCTCCGTCGATTCTTGGGAATGCTATATTTATATAGGCATTTTATACCCTCTGCGGCTAAGAATCAAGCGCCGCTCAACGTTGTCCTTGCCGGTATTCGCGGAAACCAATCTATATCCTGGACTCCAGACCTGGAGCAAGCTTTCACTGCTTGCAAAGAAAGCCTGTCCAAAGCCACCCTACTGAATCATCATGAACCAAATGCACACTTAGGCCTCTTCACGGACGCATCTAACGTCGCTGTTGGTGCAGCCCTGCAGCAGCTAACGGACAATACCTGGCAACTTCTCTAAGAAGCTAACACCACATCAGATGGAATGGCCAACTATTCGATGTCTACTACGCCGTTCAACACTTCCGATACATCTTATATGCCCAGCCTTGTAAAATCTATACAGACCACAAACCTACGCATTCTTGCAACATCGTGAAAAACTTCCTTTAGTTCAACTGAATCAACTTTCCTTCACTTTGCAATTCACAACAGGCATAAAACATGTCAATGAATCAGACAACATAGTCGCAGATGCCTTTTATCAAGTTGACGAACTCACAAATGTTTTTCTAGTCAATTTACAAAAACTTCTATGCTCTCAAGAAGATGATGCTGAACTCCGCGAATTATTGGTCAGCGGCTCAGCTCTTCATCTCCAGCGTGTAAACGTGCCTAAAACTAATATAAACCTCTACTGTGACAGCTTCAGCATCTCCTCGTTCCTACACCCATGCGACGCCAAGTATTTAACAGCTTACATGGCCTCAGTCATTCTGGAATCAAGGCATTATCTCAACTTGTATCACAACGTTTAGTTTGGCCACAAGTACAGAAATACTGCCGCACATGGGCCCGCTCCTTTCATCACTGTTAAAAATAAAAAATTACTCGTCATGTGCATACCCTATTAGGAAACTTTATGTCTCTCTCATCTCGTTTCCAACACGTTCATTTGAATATTATAGGACTTCTTCCTCATGCTGGCCTTTATCGTTATTGTCTCACAGCCGCAGACAGATTTACAAGATGGCCAGAAGTTTGGCCACTACGGCAGAAGTTGCCGAAGCCTTTATCAACTGCTGGATCTCAAACTTTGGTCTCCCAGCCAAAATAACGACCGACCAAGGTCACTAATTCGAATCAGCATTATTTCGAGATCTCGGAATGACACTTGCTACCGCCTAGTCACGAACCTGTAGCTGACATCCTAGTTAAAATGGAATGGTGGAAAGGTTCCAGAGGTAATCTTATGTGCCATCCTAACATGCCTCGGTTGCAAGCTTTGCCCCTCGTACTTCTTGGCATCCGAAGCGCAAATAAATCACACCTGAAGGCGTCGTATGCCGAACTGGTATACGGCGAACCCATTCGCCTACCTGCTGAATTACTGGATACTTCTGAATTTGAAAGGCATGAAAACGCAAATATATTTGTCGTGCGACTACGCCAGCAAATATCGCAACTACGCCCATTTCCTGCATTTCGTTATTGAAATACTAAAAACTTTGTTTTTCAAAACTTAGCTTCCTGCACTCACGTCTACTTAAGCGACGATTCAGTGCGAGATGCACTGAAACCTCCATATAGTAGACGTCACCCAGTGTTTCGGCATGATGACAAGACCTTCACAATCTACATATATGGACGCGACGCACGGCCGACTAAAGCCAGCGTATATAGAAGCAGAGAACTTCGCACTTCATCCACCGCCCGTGAAGGCATCACATGCAACTACCCATTCGAATTAGCAGCCCTACACCGCCCGTTCTCATCGCCAAGTAAAATTACGTATACCCTGTCCTCCGATTTTCGTGGGGGGCTGATGTGGCAACCAAAAAGCCATGAAATAAAATAAAATTTACGTTGGTCATGATTTTTTTTTTCGTTTTTTGGTATGTATGTATAATTTTGAAGTTTAAGTTTATTATCTTTGATAATAAAATATGTTATTCTCTCTTAGTGTTGGTTTACTTATTTGTTAGTGGTGATTGATTTATTGTGAAATAAGATTGACTATATCCACATATTAAACAACAAAATTTTTAAGGTAATGAATCAGTCTTGAAATAGCTTAGAAATTAGATTTAGGGCTGAAACGATAGAACTTTTAATTACAGCGGAGACATTTACTATCAGGAAAGAAAATGCCAAGATTGTTATTGAATTCTACCAAAATAATTTTGTTATACACTGCTTAACACTTTACAGAGATATGTATTTAGATTTAGCAAAGCAAGATGTATTTGAATTCGAATATTTGAATGATCTAGTATATTACATAAAAAAAATAGGGTATAACTGTAAGTGAAATTCTGAGTGACTTAATAAAATGTATATGCTGCTTATTAATCATTCCTACATCGACGTGTACTGCTGAAATATCTTTTTTGTTTCAACTTTTGTACAACTGTTCAGAACACTCTTGGAAACCATTTTCTGAAGGTGCCTTCTGCCGCGTTATCGAATTTTCCATCATCTCTGCTGGATTAGCAAAAAATTATCCCTTTAATTTAATTTTTAATTGAGAGAACAGGCAAAAATCGGCTGGTGCAAGGTTTGGAGAATAGGAGGAGTGTTTTAGAGTGGTGACATTGTTCAACAACGTCTTAAACATCAGCTAGTTTAAATTTGTAAATATAAATAAGTATATCAAAGCATGCATTGCATCTGGTTAGTTTATTTATCGTGCTGATCATATATGTTTTCATTAAATACTCAAGATCTCTGACTTGTTGAGTGTCTACAAGAAAATTTATGTTAAAACCTCTCAGCAGAAAAAATGTTATTATACGTAGAAGTTAAAAAGTGTGTAATGCTTTAAGCTTTTGCAGAAATAAAGTATAATCACCATTGACACCCGACCCATAAACTCTAATAATGGCTAAATTAATTCTTTAATAAAAAATACCGCAAAATTCTGCATTAAAATCGCTACACATTTATTTAATTTATAGACACGTCTTCTTTTACATTGTTATTCTTGTTTACAAAAATGCCATATCTCCATGAATAGCTTTACGGCGACAATTAGCTTGATAGGCAAAAACCTAATATATTAACTATTTTCATATCAGATTCATCGCCCCAATGTACAGATAAACATATAATTTCATATTTTCTGTTCAGCCATAATTTGAATTTTGATCAGTTTATTTATTATACATTGTATAAGCGTTGAAATGAAATTCAGGCCTTAATGTTCCACGTTTTTATTACATAATAGTAACATACAGTGGAGACATCCGGCAAAGATTTGCCCATCATTAGCAAAAAATGTCAAAAATTAATGTATAAAACCAAAGATGATCATTATATCTTGGTTTTACATTATACAGCTGTTTTACTTAAAATTCCAGGACTTGTTGATAATCGTAGACAGAACGCTACTATGATTCTGACATCGTTCAGTTTTGATTTTATATATTAATTTTCGACATTGTTTTGCTTATGATGGGCTAATCTTTGCCCGAAACGTTCACTGTACGTTACTATTATGTAATAAAATCCTGGAACGATACGATCTACATTTCTTTTTAATGCTAAATCCTAAGAAGGTTCCCAAAGAATATTCCAAATTATACATTGTACATTAACCCATTAATTCCCAAACGGCGCCAACGCAACATTATAACAATTTTTTTTTCATATACTTAAAATATTTAGAATTATTTTGGTTGTCTTTAATACATTTAGTATGTGTGCTTAAGTAATCCTACGTACAGTATAATACTTTAGTAATTCTTTTCACCTCACAATAAAATTATCAAACTGTTAAATTTCTTTAATTTTACAGTATTCCATGAAATCTCGAAAAACTGCCATATCTGTTAGTTAAATGTAATTTTTTTGGCACTGATAAGTAGTAAACTTTATATCTGACAAATCCATGTATATAAGAGTAACAAAACATAAATCATTTTTGAAAATAATCAAGTATAAATATGAGAGTGCGGTCACGCACGCTTGGGACATACACTGAAAGTAACTAATGAATCTGTCGTATTTTGTTGATAGTTTTTTTTCGTCATTGTTAAAGTGTCAATATATTATATTGGAGCACAAATAAAAATATAGGTGGTGAATTTTATTCATTTTGCGATTATACCATAAAAAAGGTATGTGATTATTATTATTATTTTGTTTTTCTTGCATACCTACTATAAAATATTATTTATTCAGATGGACTCCAATATAAAACGACCACTCACGCAGAAGGAGCTTGAAGACATTATCGAAAACATAAGCGATTATGAAGTCGATGCAGTATACATTTCTCGAGAAGTAGATGAATTGACGGATGAGGAAACACTTGATGATATTACACCAAATGATATAGCGGGTACGTTCGAAATGCATATTAAAAGTCGCAAAAGGCAAAACGTCCAGAAAAGCGTATTGTAGAGTGGAAAAATAAATTGCAACCCACTTATTCGTCCCATCCGCAATCTATTGAAGATAATAATATAAAAATAATATAAGAAGAAACTGATAATTTATCGCCCTTTGAAATATTTGCTTTGTTCTTTACCGATGAAATTTGCGAATCAATAGTAAATTTTTCTAACAAATATGCTCAGGATTCAAACCGCCACAATTTTAGTCTACCATACTTTACCACAGCAGCGGATGTATTGGAGTAAGGATTCAGATAAAGGATTAGAAATTGTCCACAGCTGTATATCTACAAATAAATTTGATGCAATTAAGCGCAATATTCATTTATCAGACAATGAAAAATTTAATAAAAGCGACAAATTTTCAAAATTAAGTCCAATATTTGATATGGTAAATGAGAGATATTTACAATTCGGAATATTTTCGCACAATATTGCTATTGATGAGGAAATGATTCTATATTTTGGAAAACAGCCAAAATGTTTATTAAAAATAAGCCGGTTCGCTTTGGCTTCAAGTTATGGTGTCTTGCATCATCGGCTGGATATTTGTTTCAGTTTCATTCTTATGGCGGGGCTAACAGTCAAAGAATTACAGAAGATGTAGGATGTGGGTTTGTGACTTGTTATTTGTTGTGTCTAACCCTTCCTAACATACAATTTTCTTTGATAACTTTTTTCGTCTTATGCATTGTTGAACATTTTAAAAGAAAAAGGTTTTTTGCAATAGGAACTGTACGAGAGAATCGTGTTGCAAATTGTGATATAGAATCTAGTAAATTGATTGCGAAAAAGCCAAGAGGATCTTATGACTCAGCATTTGATAAATCTTCCGAAATAAATGTTGTCCGAAGGAATGATAACTCACTAGTTACTATTATAACAAACACTGTATCAGTTGTACCTATCGTCAATGCTAATAGTCCAAGATCGCAGGGCCCCCAGACGTAACTTATTTTCTCAAAGATGAAATGTGTGGAATAGAGTAGTATTCCTATGTACATTGAACGCACGCATACCTGCTAAGTTGGGTAGACGGCCAATTTGCAGGTATCAGGTGCGAAAGGTACTTACTTCACTTAAATTCTGAAAGCTGATTTTTATGTATGGCTTATAGAATATTAGTACAAAATAATATTCAACACTCCCAGACACTTCCGGTCGGCCTTAACTTCCGACAGACGCTTTAAAGCTCGCACAAAAATATATGAACTTTACTCATTTTCTGATGCTTGATTTTTATATATGTTACTTAGGGGACTATTTCAAACCTATATGTACATAGCCAGACAAATGCTAAGGGCCAAACATCCCCCCAGACACAAAACACATTCTGCTATAAGTATGAGCGCGGGGGACTATACGCGTTTCAGAGCGAGCGAGATAGCCATGTAGTTTGTAGAATGTGTTGATTTCCTCTCTGAAAGTACTGCAGATGAAAATAAAGAGATTTGTATATTTTGTAAACAAAAAACAAAAAAACGTCGATCAAAAAGACTGTCTCTACATTTATCTGAAAAAAAGGATTTTCTGAGGAAAGTAGATGAAGAAGACGAGAATTTCGCGGAATTGATTGATCCAGCTGTTACATCGAAGTTTGTAGAATGTGTTGATTTGCCTTCTGAAAGTACTGTAATTATAGATGTATAGTAATTCAGTATAAACTTTCTATTAACATGTTAATTATTTATTAATAAATATTTTATCATCAAGGTCATCATCGGTAGTGACGTTAGATGATTCGTCATCAAGCCAAACATGATATTCCGGATCCAAGTAATTTTCTTCATCATTATCATCAGCTTTCTCTGTAAAAACAAATAAACGAATCAAAATGTATATAGCAAATAATTAAAAAAAAATTAAATCAAAGTTAAATACCTGATTCCCCCTGCAGTGATTCACTGACAAAACCCGGTAATTGGTCACCATCAAACCAGTTAAAATGGTATTGATTTTCTTCTAGTGTCCACCCATTATTTTCGGCAGTGAAAATGCTCAATTGCTTTTTATAAGCATTGTTCCATATATTAGCGATGTAATTTGCCCTACGGAATTGTTGCAAAAGCTCACTTCCGCATGATGGTAAATTACTGGCATCGAAGTTTTTAATATTCTTGCAGTTAAATTCTTCATTTACATCTGATACGATGTAACTGTTTATGAAAAGCTAAAGCCTGGCAGCATTCACGTCTTGTGCTCCACAAACACCGTAAATATCGCAGATGTAGTTCTGTATGATGTTAAATATATTTTGCTCGATAACACGATTCTTAAATAATTCTGGCTGGCCGAATTCCATAAATGCTTGTTGATACTCGTATTTTTTCTTCAATATATTAAATGGTCTTTGTTTTCCTTTCTTGAAGAAAGCAGGATTGTAGTCACATCCAGTGAGAGCATGAAATCCTGGTAAACTTCTACACAACGACGGTCCCAAGTGCTCGTAAATCTTCGTTAAGTTAACATATCTTTGCTTATTACCGGTGCCTGTGAATATCCATACATGCGAATTGTCATTTTTTAAACTATGCATATTACCCAACATTATTGTGGCAATATCAGTATCAGAACACCTAATTATAAAATTTGCATGAATATCAATATTACAAACATGATAAATAATTTTTGTATCTGCTTCTTCATGATCTGGACATGATAAATCGTCATCTACGTCAGATACAACTTTGTTATTATGGACGATGTATGAATGACACTGCCTAAAATTAATAAAAAACTGCTTTTTACCAATGAACGGTACCATCTCATCCGCCCAGTGTTGAATGAAAAAATCAACAAGAGCCTGTTTAAATCGAATGTTCTTCAACTCTTTCGCAAAATCAGGTGGTCGAACTTGTTCTGGTCCAATAATGTTAAAATCAAGTTGTGTAGACTCGTGTCGAACAGATCTTTCATAATTTCTAATAGAAGGAGAAAAGTATTGATCGAAAATAATATCGTATCTTGTCGCTTTTAATTGTGTTATCAATTGAAGCAGTTTTTTTGAGACACTTCCAAAAGTTTGAGGGACATTTCTCATCGTATGTAGTAGAAAAAACCATCAATAATTAAAATATTTATTTCAGAGGGTGGATTGTGTTCAAGGTCTTTCTCTAAATATTTCATTAACATGGACTTTTGAGTCTTACAAATGGCACCATCGAAATGGCACAAGGATAATGGCACTGGTGTTATCGGATATGATAAAATTTTGGCCATATCGATTTTATGGTCAATTGATATGCCTAGCATACGCCCAAATAAATCCCTTTGAATTCTTACTTCCTGCACTTTACCACCAATTTTTGTTTTTCTTTTTTTTTAGTAATCCAGAGTAAAGTTCTCTAACGGTGTCTTTTTTATGCTCTTCTCGAAAATGGTAATATCTGCTTCGTATTCTTCAATGAACGTTTTATCTCACCATTTTTTTCAATATTAAGAAGAAATTTTTCTACAGTCTCTGACGCAGCTTTACCAGAGAAAATATTAATTAAAATGTCTTTTGGCACTTTTGCATCAAATGGATTTATGAATAAATCAAAAGTGTCGATAAATTTTTGCAACTGCTTCGTGTTACTTTGAATGGTATGATTGGTTAGCTCGGCTGTAACATCTTGCTCTTTTTGCAAGCCTAAATCTTTATACACAGAACTAATTATTTCTGATCTGATATCATGGCTGCGGGCCCATCCCTGACGTGCTGAAATGGAATTTGTAAACTGAATTATACCAGTAAGTCTCCTAGCTGCATCAGCATTTATGGTTTGTTTTAGAACTAAATCAATTGGATGTTTTGAAAAAGGCTTATTGGTTCTTTGAATTCCAAAATAACCTCCTTGAAATTCTTCAAATAAATCAGGGTGAGTTTCGGCAACGTTTAACAAATTTGCACAGTATCGAACTGTCCACCGAGCATAGTTTGGTTGATTACATATAAAAAATAGATTAGTGATCTTCGGTAGTACCATTTTAAATAGTCCAAAATCTCCAGTGCGGATGCTTCTTGATAAAGTTAAATAATAATGAACAAGATTTATAAATATCAAATAAAACTGCGGTGTTTTACCATACTCGCCATTAATAGTCTGCTGCTTATAAATCTTATACTTATTTAATAGTTCGTTTATTTTTTCACTTTCCACTTCAAAAGAAGATATTGGAGTATTTTGCAGACGAGTTAGCTCGTAATATGTAAAAACGATATAAAATGTAAAATTTCCAGTCCCACTAACATTAAAGGATGAAGCCTTTTACATCTATTAAAATGTTTTCCTTCTAGAAATCCACTAACTGATCCTGAAGATAGCAAATTACATTGCACCATGATATTGGTTAAGCCACAATCTACAATAAATTTTCCAATAGCTTTAAAATATGACATCATGACGTGAAACGGCCCTAAATGTGTAAATAAATTATCAAACTTTGGTGCTTCGGTAGCTTGAATTTGTAAAGCTACTTTTGCAATTGCAAGATCATAAGTAACCTGAATGGAAGATTGTTTAACTTCTTCACAAATCCTCTGACTCTGCTTCATCGTTTCTAAAACAACTGATGTGTTAGTAGGTGATGAATTTATGGGAGTAAGATAAGAAACTATTTGCTTTGCATTATTATCATCACTACTTATTGAACAATTATATCCAACCCACATTGGGATATTTGGTATTTGTAGAGCATGACTCAGCATCCAAATTGTATCGATGGTATTATACAATTGTAAATTTGCAGGCGGTGTACTTTCATCTTCATGAACTGAAACTTGCAAATCATCTATCATCTTCGGTTGTTTTGTATATGGTTCTTTATCCACATTTATAGCCTCAAATGCTCTCTGTCTTCTTTTTCTCACGTTCGAGATTCCCTTGCTGCTGACAAATGGTAAATTTGTAAGTTCGGATTCATTTGTAGTATTTGACTTTACATTCTGATATATAATCCCAACTGTATCGTGTAATGTATCCTTACCACTTTTAGTTTCAACAAATCGGTAAAAATTATCGAAAGCAACACCGGTGCAAGAATTTGGTGTTTTTTTAATAGCTTCAGGACATAAAATAGATTTTTGTATTGAAGTGTATGTTGCTTCTGTTTCGAGTTCTTCAACTCCTGGATAACTAATACAATGTCCGTATCTGTGAATGATATCAATTATTTTACGACTACTTATTAAGCTTTTCAGAGCCAGTCCGAGCTTAATATGCTTAGATGTTTTAATTTTTCCGTTATATATACCATATACAACGTCTTCACACAAAGATTGTACTTGGCGAATGCATTTCGGATTTTTTTTACGTTTGTTGTTACTGCCGGCTATTAAAGTAAAATTAAACTCTGCTAAATCTTTTGGCACAGATATTTCACCTTCCTGCAAGTCCCGTACTGATATATTGTTTGGTAATTTCTTTTTCTCGGCTTGTAAAACTGATTTTCTTAGTAGTAAAGCAGCTTTATGCAGAATGTCTTCGTCTTTTAAATGTTCGTAAAATCGTTCATCGACCATTGTTAAATTTTTGGGAGCTAATAACTTCTTATTTTGAATAATTAAAAAATTTATTTCTTTATCAAATGCTTTTACTATTTTATTTTCTAAATTATGTGGCGCAAAATTTCCTATTATTTCTTCTAAATTTACGTCTTTTTCTTCAAATAACTCCATATAATATCTATGAAGATATGTTAGAAAGAAACAACGTCCTTTTTCGATGACATTTTCTTGAATAAAAGCACACATTTCGTCAAAAGCAGCTTGATGATGTCGACGAACATCATGCCAATGAGTTTCAGTTGCCTTTTTCCTTGATGATGCTTTATAAAAATAATCCAATTGGCAAGTTTTATGATAGTATATTTTTGAATGCACACAATTTTTAAATATATCAATCAATTCCGCGAAATTCTCGTCTTCATCTACTTTGCTCAGAAAATCCTTTTTTTCAGATGAATGTAGAGACAGTCTTTTTGATCGATGTTTTTTTGTTTTTTGTTTACAAAATATACAAATCTCTTTATTTTCATCTATGATTACAGTACTTTCAGAGGGGAAATCAACACATTTTACAAACTCCGATGTAACAGATGGATCAGGTATAAGAATAGTTGCGGGATTGAATATAGATGCTGTAGAAGGATCTTCACCTGTAGGTATAATTGCTGGAATTGATGTGGATGTTGTAGATGGACCTTCAACTACAGGAATAGTTGTTGCACTCGATGTAGATGCTGTAGATGAATCCTCGGTGATTTTCATTGAATTTTCATCTGGGGAAGATTTTTTTGAAGTTTTCAATTTTGGCAAGTAATATTTTATCATTAACCCTGCGAACGACTTATAGCACTGTCTATGATAACCATTTTCAAATAATTCTACTGGCAAAACTACGTCTTTGGATTTGAGGTTATATATCTTTCTCCGTTTTAAAATTGTTTGACATGTTTATAACGTCTCTTCCGTGAAAAATGTTAATTTTTCATCAACCTTTCCACAAAACACACATTTCATAAACTCCGCCATGATATTTGATCTAACTTTGCAATGTTTTTTATTTTACATACAAAACACGTTTTATAACCAGTTTTTACAGACTCTTTGACAGACTCCGATATAAGGGGTACTGTATGCTGCGCGCACAATAGTAGAGTAGAGCAGACTGTAAGTTTAAGAGGGGGAAATCAGTTTACATGGCTATCTCGCTCGCTCTGAAACGCGTATAGTCCCCCGCGCTCATACTTATAGCAGAATGTGTTTTGTATCTGGGAGCATGTTTGGCCCTTAGCATTTGTCTGGCTGTGTACATATAGGTTTGAAATAGTCCCCTAAGTAACATATATAAAAATCAAGCATCAGAAAATAAGTAAAGTTCATGTATTTTTGTGCGAGCTTTAAAGCGTCTGTCGGAAGTTAAGGCCGACCGGAAGTGTCTGGGAGTGTTGAATATTATTTTGTACTAATATTCTATAAGCCATACATAAAAATCAGCTTTCAGAATTTAAGTGAAGTAAGTCCAATTTTTACGTACCTTTCGCACCTGATACCTGCAAATTGGCCGTCTACCCAACTTAGCAGGTATGCGTGCGTTTAATGTACATAGGAATACTACTCTATTCCACACATTTCATCTTTGAGAAAATAAGTTACGTCTGGGGGCCCTGGGATCTTACTCTATAAAAGGTATGATAGAAAAGGAAGAGAGGAAGTTACTATTCCACAACCGAATGTAATATCAGAATATAATAAGCATATGGGGGGTGTAGACTTACACGACAATGGAATAGCGAATTACAGAATAAGAATTCGCAAAAAAAATGGTGGTGGTTACTATTTACCAATTTAGTCGATAGTATGGTAGTGAACGCATGAAAAATTCATCGAATTGCGAATGATCAAAAAAACTCCCAATTTGACTTTACGTCATACATAGCAGTTACTCTAATGAACTTAGAAGGAAATATAATGATTACAACTAATGAAGATACAACTGAGCACAAAATAAATTTAAATCCTGGACGACCATCAAAAACTGCTCTACCCAAAGAAATTCGATATTACAACATAGGACACATGATTACGATACATCAAACAAAAGCTCGCAAGCGATGCAAATATTGTAAAAACCAGTCAATTTTTATGTGTAGGATATTTAATGAATATTTACATCTTGAATGTTTTGAAAATTTTCATGAAAAGTAGTATTGTTTACCAATTTTTTTTTTAATATAAGTTCCCAAGGATGCGTCAACGCAACATTATATTTCTTTATTATTAACAATATTTTTTTTAATAAATGTGTTATTAATCCTTTAATCAATAAAAGAATACAAAAAAATAACTTATTTTAAAAATTAACACCTTGGGCATTAATGAGTAAAGATGGAACATACATGCCACATTCATTTTATTTATATTAAATTTAGCATTTTTACTTTGGTCTTTAAATTTTTATTTTTATCTTCTGACGCGATGCATTCACGCTTAATACTTTTGTGATTTCCTTTTTGTCAGTGAGGTATGCCACTTGTTTTCACACTCGTATATTTTTATTTGGCGGAGGTATCAGAAATAAATCTGTTTAAATTAAGAAATAAACTGTGGTATTTCGGTAAAATATGTAAGTAATATATGTATCCCACATGGTACGTTCTTAAATATAAGTAAATATACAGAGTGATGGCGGATAGAGGTAAACATTGGGATTTAAAATGGGATTAGAGTTTATATAGTTTCCTGCCCTCCTGTTCATTTTATGGAAAAACTGCACTGTACAGTTTTTCTGTAAATTGGACAGGAGACCAGAAAATTGCATAAAACTAAAATCCCGAGTTAAATCCCTAAGTTTTGTCCTAACCGCCATTACCCGGTATATCAGTAAAATTGATAAAAAACAATATTCAAATATGAATTAAAAATTATTTCTGATTGTCATATGGCACGAAATCGACCCCTACGAGATGACGCCTGCTGTGCGTTCTACAATTGTGCCATAGAATACAATGAATATATAGTAGAGTATTGTATTAGAGTCAGGTAAAATACTTCAAATTTTTTTTACCTCCCGTCTTACCGTAGGTACGGGAGGTAATGTTATCAGTCTAAAAATTCGATGGTGAGTTTTCAGTGAATAAGCACGTTTTTACTATTTTTATTATGTCTCTGTTTGTGCGTGGGTGTGTGTGACGATTTTTTCCTCCACGATAACTCTTATAACAAAATTCCAAATATTTCTATTTTCTGTATTTAAGCTTTCTGCGTTCATATAGAGCGTTGATTAGATTTTGTGTAAAATTAAATAACCGGAAGTGATACTTGATACTTGAATCCCATAACAGTTTTTAATGAAAAACTATATTAAAATATAATCCAAAACTTTTCAATTTTAGTATCTAACACTTTTGTATCAAGGGAAACAACATATTAGATTTTGGCTAAAATTAATAAACTAGAAATAATACTTTGCTTGAAGCTCTGAACAGATTTTCGTGAAAAATATATTGATATATTCCAAAACTTCAAATTTAGTATTTAAAATTTTAATATTAATAAGAACGATATGTTAGACTTTTTCTAAAACCGGAAGTGATACTTTACTTCAAGCTCTGAATAGATTTTTGTGAAAAATATAATAGGATATATTCCAAACTTGTCAAATTTAGTATTAAAGACTTTTATATGCAGGGGAGGAACATATTGGATTTTGGATACAATTGATAAACCGAAAGTGCTACTTCATTTGAAGCTTTGAACAGATTTTCGTGAAAAATAAATTGATGTTAACCAAAACTTTTCAAATTTGGTGTTTAAGATTTTTATATTAATGAGAACGACATACTAGATGTTTTCTAAAATTCATAAACCAGTAGTACTACTTTACAGGAAACTATAATAGATTTTCTTGAAAAAATATATTAAAACATGATTCAAAACTTCTCAAATTTGGTATTTAAAACTCGTGTATAATTTAAAACAACATTATATTTTGATTATACCTATATGATAAACCGGAAGTGGTACTTAATTTGGAGCTCTTAACAGATTTTAGAGAATAAACATAACAAAATATAATCTAAAATTCGGTATTACAGACTGTTCTATTTATTGGAACAACAAATTATATTTTGTTTATAAACGATCAACCATAAGAGATACTTTACTTAAAGCTCATTGCTATTTAAAACATGGGATTGACGGGAAGTCATGTGTTGGCCACATCAGATTATTTTTTATAGGAGAGATAAAGCGAATCAACTATCCCACTACATGTGTACACTCTTATTCTGCACGATACGAAAAGTGAGTGAGGAGTAAACTCTAATAGTTTCATATACTTCACATTTTCTCCCTGACATACTCATAGCTTTTAGAACGGTTTTGAGTATACTTTAGACTTAGGAATATGGATTTGAAACGGACCTTTGGCACAGAATACTCGTATACGAATATACTTCATTAACGGCTAACCCCTGTTAAGTGTCATTTATATTGAATAATATAAATGATAAAAACTAATTGTTACCTGCGGTTCTGATACCACGTCTTAACTTGTGTTTCACTGAGACTAAGAGCATCTGCAACATCGCCGCGATCAGCTACAGATAAGTACTTTTGACATCTGAATTTGCGTTCCAGGTACGCAAGTTGTGCATGTGTGAAGGCCGTACGGCGACGTCGAGGTTTGCGTGCTCCGGTGGAAGTTTTATCCACACCAACGTTGCCGCTCTCATTCTTGTTTTCGTCATTTGAGAATAGTAAATCAGTACTGGGATATGATGAGTCGTCTTCTGCCTCGGAATCTCCGCATTCTGTAACAATACGCATTAAACAGGTATTTGCACATAAAAAATTATATAGTAATACAACATCTTGTTACACTTAAATCGCTACAACAGGGCTATGAAAACCACATTTTTGGTCCAAAGTGAGTAGTCGCAGCACCCAACGCCCAGTCACCTTTCTTATGCTTATATCTTCTTGTAATATACAGGGTGATTTCTAACGTACGGACGAAACTGATAGGGCAACTAGAGGGGACCAAAATATAGTTTTTTTTACAATAAACTTTTGATCATAATCGAATAACAAGAAAGATACAACGGTTTTAAGTTCTTATAAATTAACGCCCACTTATTGAGTACCGCTGAGCTTACTGTATTCGCGTTTACATTAGAAACAATTCTCACACAATCTGATACAATTCTGTTGTATTATTTTTGCGGTATGCAGAAAACATCAAATAAAATGATGACAAGATACAAACGAATGAAACTTTAATCAACAAAATTATCAAAAGCTACAAAATTTTAAAGTAATAAACAATAAATAATAACGTATGAATAGTAATAAATAATCATAAAATAATTAAAAGTGTTCACAAAAGTTGTTCGAAATGTTGACCCTGCATTTCAACACACAATTGCGCACGACGAATCCAGTTTTCTGTTAACCGTGGAAACTGTTGGCGTAAATTCTCTACAGTGGTATTGATACGACGACGTAACTCGTCGATGGTATTAACTTCGGTGGCATATACCAATGTTTTCATGTAACCCCATAAGAAAAAGTCAAGTGGGTTAAGATCGGGGCTTCGTGGAGGCCATGAGATAAAGCCACCCCGACCAATCCATCTTTGCGGAAAAGCGGTGTCGAGGTAATCTCGTACAGCACGACTAAAATGTGCAGGACAGCCGTCATGCATAAACCACATGTTTCCACGCACAGCCAAAGGAATATCTTCGAGAAGTTGTGGTAGAACTTCTTGCAAAAAGTGCAAGTAAGAAGCGCCGTTAAGGCGTGCTGGCAATTCAAAAGGCCCTATTAAGCTGTTGTTGAGAATTCCCGCCCATAGATTTAAACTAAAACGATGTTGAAATTTACTTTGGCGAATCCTGTGTGGATTTTCTTCAGCCCATATGTGGGAATTGTGGAAGTTGAGAACACCATCTCTTGTAAAACAACATTCATCCGTTACCAATACATACATTGGAAATTCTCTTTCTCTGTTAGAACGATCTAACAACCACTCGCAAAACTGCTGTCGCAACGCATAATCACCTAGAGCTAGTCCTTGCACCCTTTGCAAATGATAGGGATGTAAACCATTTTTTTTCAATGTATTCCAAACAAAATACTGGGAAACTTCGACTTGTTGAGCAATTTGCCGTGTACTTGTAGTTGGATCAGCATCTGCCATATCCAAAATTGCTTCTTCCACATTCACCTCGATTTGATTTGGTCTACCACCACCATGGCCTTTTTTAGGTTGTAATTTACCTGTTTCTCTTCCGCGTTGAATTACCCGCAAAAAAGTATTTCTGGAAGGCGTTTGTCGATTTGGAAATCGTTCCAAATACATACGTCGTGCGCGTTCAGCGTTTTCTTCAGCAGCTCCATACACCATAATCATGTCTACGTATTCTTCGTTAGTGAAATTAACCATTTCAGTCGAATTAATGACTTAACAAATAACCTATTTAATTTTTGACGTTTAAGTAATTTTGACTTACCTACATACATGATTAAATTAAATAAATCAGCGGTTCTCAATAAACGAACACCCATGACTGAATATTTTAAAGAACAATTTAAATAGCTATACCTTTCATCTTATAAAAATTTTAACTGAACTTTGTTTAATTAACTCTCAAATATTCTAAATTTGAATTCAAAACGTAAGTTATTACCGTATTTTATAAAAAAATGCTTCAGTTTATAAGAACTTTAAACCGTTGTATCTTTCTTGTTATTCGATTATGATAAAAAGTTTATTGTAAAAAAAACTATATTTTGGTCCCCTCTAGTTGCCCTATCAGTTTCGTCCGTACGTTAGAAATCACCCTGTATAATAAACGGGTTCCTTTAATATGCTCATGGCCTCTACTATCTCTCCAAATTTGATTCTAGGGTCGTCCAATATATGTTGCTTGGGCATGTTGTGTGAGCAGTTTACGTGGGCATGTTGTGTGGGCAGTTTAGGTGGGCATGTTGCGTGGGCAGTTTGGGTGGGCATGTTGTGTGGGCATCATAAAACACTATCGGTGACGCCCTAGGGAAAACTCGGCGAAGCCCAGGTTACGCTAGTGCTTAATACTAAAAGAGTAGATTCACTGTATATAGTTGTTTGATTTAATCAAGACGATCGCCAAAACTTTAGACAAGGATACAAATTATACGATGCGAATGATTTTCGTGAAATTTGTACCAAGAAAATTATTGGCTTCAGGGCCCTTTTAATGGGTAAAATGTCTAGCGGATGCATAGGTTTCGAGTAAAAAATTATTAAAAGTTAAAAATTCGGACAGAAACAATAGATCACAGTAACGATCATAGTTTTCCTTGAAAATTTTAAGAAGATAAACGCCGTCATGTCAATGTCAATGATGACAAATGATCGGTTTTCATCCTTTTAAATTTATCATTAATTTATATATTTTATTTTGTAAATAGAATTTTAGAAAATGTCTACGGGAACACGACGAAAAGGATGAGACGAAATTAAAAAAAACATTGTTATGTCACATTTGATATGTTAATGACAAACAAATTATGCATGTCGTATCGGCTGTCCTTTTTAATGCTGAAAATATTTAAATAATATGTAAAATTGAGGAAAAGATTGTAAGAATTGAACAAGGTAGGTATATGTAAATAAGAACTGTAATCGTGTAAGAAAAAGTGCAGAAATATGGATATACCTTTGGAAGGTCAAACAATTTAAACCTTATGTTTGCAGATGATCAAGTACTTATTGCACAAGACTACTACGATAGTGAATGCATGACGAAAAATTATAAAAGAATACCGTAGCTGGGGTCTAGAAGTAAACATGCATAAAACAGAACATATCTGCTTTAATAAAACCCAACAAGATTTGATGCTAAACACAGGACAAAAGATTAAACACTAGAGAATATGAATACTTGGGATAAAACTTACGATTGAGGGCACCATAAAGGACCGCTGTACACAAGGGGCAAAAGCTATATCCCAACTAAATAGCATATTATGGGATCAAACTATTTTAAAAGAAAATAAAAGAAGAATTTATAACACCATTATAAAAAACATAGTTACCTACAGCAGCGAAGTGTGGCCCTTAAAGAAAAAGGCTGGAGGAATGCTCCTAGCTACGGAAATGGATTACTGGAGGAGGGCAGCAGGAAAGTCAAGATGAGAAAAGATAAGAAACGAAAGAATAAGAGATATCATGGACATTCAAGTTTCTATAACCGATAATATAAAAACAAATCAACTAAGATGGGACGGTCATGTACAGCGAATATATAATGAAGAAATAAGAGAGAGAGAGGATTAAAAGAAGATCTGTGGTAAGATAGAGATTGTATATACAGGTATATGTAATGATTTTAAGCTATGTTTATTGTTAATTTATATATATATATATATATATATATATATATATATATATATATATATATATATATATGTACCAGGCGTCACCATCCATGCACTTCCTTATAAGAACCAATTACTATTAAATTTATATCTGAAGATGACATACGCATATCAATTAACAAATTAAAACCTTCGCGTAATCCCGGTCCTGAATTCCTTCCTGCGTATATTCTAAAAAGATGTCGTGAACTATTTATCAAGCCCTTCACTATTCTCTTCAACTTTCTATTTCTACTACTACTTTCCCTTCTATCCCAAAAACTACTATATCACAGCCATATTAAAATCAGGTGATATAGACAATATAAAAAATTACCGTCATATTGCCATTTTATCTAATATTCCAAAGTATTTTAAAAAAAATACTATCCAAATATATGTATACGGCAGTGAGTAATAATATTTCTGGTAAACAGCACGGATTTATGCAAGGAAGATCCACAATGACCAATCTCATCACCTTTAGTGAATTTAGCATAAACTCACTGCGTAGTAATTTCCAAGTTGATGTCATTTATACAGATTTCGCTAAGGCATTTGATAAAGTTGATCATATGAACTCGTTCAAAAACTTATAGCAAACTTAAATTTTTCACAAGAATTATCAACCTTTATTACCTCATATTTATTAAAACGAAATCTATATGTTTTTTTACAATAATTACAAATTAGATTCCTTCACGCCAATATCCGGTGTCCCCCAAGGAAGTAATCTTGGGCCACTTCTCTTCATTCTATTCATCAATGATATAACTACCCATGTTTCTTACTCAAACTGTCTACTTATGCATATGATATAAACATTTATAAATTAGTTAATTTAGTTGAAGATTGCATGCTATTACAAAAAGATATTAATAATATTTTAACTTGGTCTTTAACTTATAAATTGCCATTTAACGTTGATAAATGTAAAATAATGTCTTACACAATGAAAACCCTACCCATACTGTACAATTACGTGCTGGATAATAGTAGTCTGATTAGGATCACGAATTGTAAAGATTGGGGAATATTATTTGATCCGAAATTTAATTTAAATACACATTTGAACGACTGTGTACGATCAACACATAAAAAACTTGGATTTATTATTAGGAATTCACGTCATTTCCGTAATCATACGTTAATAGCACTGTACAACTGTTTCATTCGCGCCAAGCTTGAATATTGTTTTTTAGTTTGGAATCCTTTGTATAAAAACTCAATAAGAGCAATAGAGAGAATACAAAGAAATATTTAAGATACTGTTGGTATAAATTCAAATTGAATATTAAACTAAATGACCATTTTCACTATGTTACCGCTCTTGTTGAGTTTAATATGATGACATTAGAAAATCACAGAACTCTGCAGTAATGCATATTTCTTTTTAAACTAATTAATAATAACATTAAGGACGCCAATCTTTTATCCCACATAAATTTCCATGTAGTCCTAGACAGAAACTATCTTTTCATGTTGCATTAGCAAAAGTAAATTATGAGCTAAAATGCTCTGTAAGGCGCATATGTTCATATTTCAACAACATTTCTAAGTGTGTAGATATAGACATTTTTAATGAAATAAGTAATTATCTCCAAACAAAATGTAAATGATTATCTTTTTGTTATATAATATTCTGAATTTTTTTTATGGTACTACTCAGCTACTAGTGGAATTCTATATTTGGTGTTATTATATATTTTGTAATATTGCCCTCTGTAATTGGGACGTAAGTCCTGTTGAGTGGTATAAATAAATAAAATAAATAAAAATAATATATAGGTATATACATATCATCACGACATATTACCCATTGCTGGGTGTACCAATCCGCTTTGTATGCAGATATCGGTAATGATGATGACATATTTGTACCGTGCGGGCGTGTACCAGGCGTCACCTCACGGGTACTCATTGCTGGCGTGGAGAGTGCACCACAGGGGTCAATTTTGTGTCAAATTCAAATATATATATATATATATATATATATATATATATATATATATATATATATATATATATATATATATATATATATTATTTTGTAAGTAGATTTAACAAAATGTCAGGCTGAGAAAGACATAATGAACATTACAATCGACAAATAGTACATGTACAATATCTAATATGTATTTAGAGGAAAGGATACAAATTAAATTTTTGGCAGATTTGTTTTCTTTTTATTTCAAAGTACAAATATATGGTATGAATTTGTCAATGTAATTGTTTCTTATTAATTGAAATCTTTTTCAGTTTTACAAAAATATTGTAAAGCGAAATTAGTCACTCATTGGAGACATTAAAAAATCAAAGAGGATAATCATTTTCTTACATTACTTTTCAAATTATTCTAGTTAAAAAAAAAACACATCAAAGTTAATTGTTTCATCGAGTCAAACCAGAAATTTATTTCTTAAAAATTTCTCACAATTTGATTGGCTATTGTTTTCTGCATAATGTTAATTCGTATGAGACAAGGGAAAACTTGCGTATCTGATAAAACTGTTGATGTTATCTTGGTTTTAAATTGTGCGTAGGCGGATTAGTTGTGCCTATAGATTAACATAATACACTATCGGCAGAGCCCTAGGAAAAACTCGTCAAAGCAAGGGAAAAAATACTTTAGAAGACTGTTAGCGTTAGCACTTTGGATTTACAGTGTGCCTCGATGGATTGGATATAGGTTCAGTCTATCATAAAATATGATATACTGATCGAAACATACGTGTAAAAGTAACTCTACGAATATTTAAATTGTAAAAAGAATTATAAAATCAGGGACATTATTTATTTTTCTAAAGTCACTTCGTAACAATATATATACATATATATATATATATATATATATATATATATATATATATATATATATATATATATATATATATATATTAAACGAAAAGTGGCGCATAGCGATTTCAATATTATTTTTTAAATACTGCTGTATCTCTATACCTATTCACTTTAGCGCAACTAAGGTAAGAATATAAGTTGTTTGGATATTAAAAAGGCATCCTATAAAAGCAACTTACAACTGTTACATTCAATTACCTAAATATCACATGAGTCTCTATTATATAGCACAAGGTCTAAAATTCTGTTGTTATAATTAAGTATATTATTAAATTAATACAAATTGCAATAAGATAAGCAGTCTACTAATTCGGAGGCAGATTTATTATAAGAATTTGAGGGCTGTAAGTATAGTAATTTGTCACTAGAAATCCAATTTAAAAATGGCAAATTGAAATCACCGCATATTAAAAAAGTGCTGTCAACTTCATTATCAACAATATTAAATTGATAAAAATTATTCGGAGCATTAGGCGGAATGTACGCACAAATAAAAATTTTATTTTTAGTATTAATTTCTAAACTTATCCATAAATCTTCTGATTCGGAATTCCACTCTAACCTCGGAATAGGACAGCCTGTTGTGCATATCTATAAGGACACCTCCGCCGTCTTGTTTGCAAGAATTTGAAGAAGCTCGATCTCTACGTATTAAACTGGTTATTGTCAAGTGCCTCGTAATCACGTACACCTTCATTCAAAAAGGTCTCCGTAAGACAAATTACATCATAGTCACAAAATGAAGAATTAGCTTTAATATCACACGTTTTAGCCCGCGCACATTTTGATAATAGATATTTAAAGCCATTGAAATGAAAGTATTTATTATTAAAACACAAGTAACTTTAAATATTTAAGTAAAGTTAAGATGATCGTTTCTATTATTTATTACAAATGATTGGGTATTATTATCTCTCCAGACCAATATCTTGCAATTTTTGTCCATATAGATTTGAAACCTTTCGCTCGCAATGCTTCTCGAGTTTCTTTAAATAAAATATTGTTGTTGACTGATAAATGTTCTGAATGTTCTGTAACAAATATCTTATTATCAAGGACATCAGAAGAAAAAAGAGCTGATGAAATATTTATTTTCAACTTGCAGGCAGCGAGAAATTCGTCCTTCTTCATTCCAGATGTAAACTTAGCAACAATTGGGGGTGGATTTTTAGATTTTTCTCTTTGCGGTAATCTATGCGCAGCATCTATGTTGTCCGCAGTTATTTTAATACCGACATTATCGCCAATTTTGGTTAAAATATTTGACACATTTTCATTATTTTGAACAGGAAAGTTATCTATAATAATATTATTTAGTCGAGAATATTGTTCCATATCATTCAGTTTGTTTTCCACTACTTTAAATCATTTTTCAATTGAATATTTTCATTTTTTATACAATCGAAAAGTTTTACTTTTTCTTCTAAATTATTTAGCTTTGATTCGAGATCAGTAAATTTATCACAACAAAAATTCACGGACGTTAGCAAGGTGTCAAATTTTTCATTTATGTTCATTTTAAATTTTGTAAATAGGGAGTTGATATCACTAAATTTAATGGTGGAATCTAAGCATTGATTGGGTTCGGTAGGCGGATTGGGCGTGGACGAAACGCGACAGGTGTAGCAATTCCAAGAGAGCACGTTGTTTTTGATCATCGTGCATTGGTCACTGTTTACATCGGTGCAGGTGGGATGGTAAATATTGTCACATTTGGCGCATTTCACGCCCTGCCTAACATTTACAGGTCGTTGACACTTGCTGCATGAGCCTGCCGTAGTGTTGTGATTTAAGATGATTCTCGTTTAATTAGAAAAGTAGTAAAAATTATTGTAAATTTTACACACAGGTGCACCAAATTAACACTAAAACTTTAGATAACTGGAACATTTTCAACTTTTAAACGTAAAACAACAGATTGAATAGATGATAAACAACAATACTATTATTTAAGTTAATTACATAATTTGAATTATTAATATAAACCATTAAAAAAACTATAAAAGCTGGAGAGCAAAAAAACGCGTGTACTGCGTATGAAAAAACTCTGTATTATGTCTAATTTTAAATTAAACAGACAAATGCATTGCTGTCAATCAAATATCAAGTAGTAGCTATGGATATGACAAATCCAATATTTCACGTTAAAAAATACTCACGGTATATACACAAATATATACCAAAACATACAAATGCATTCGTACACTGACATGCACAACCATATACACGATACACGTATACAGATCCATAGACCCATTCACGTAAACATACTCATACAAATACACGTACACACAAACATACTCATAGAAATACACATCCATACATACATATAACCCATACACATTCAACACATACCCATACACATTCAACACACTCATTCACTCACACACACACACACACACACACACACACAGACACACACACACTCACTCACTCACACTCGCTCGCTCACTCACTCACTCACTCGCTCACTCACACTCACTCTCGCTCACTCACACACTCACACACACACTCGCTCACACACACACTCTCTCACTTAACACACTCACTCACTCATACAATCATTTACTCACACACTTACTCACTCACTCATTCACACACTCACTCACTCATACACGGACTCATTCACACACTCAATCACTTACAAACTCACTCACTCACACTCACTCACACACTCTTACTCACACTCAGTCACTCACTCACTCACTCACACCCTCACACTTACTCACTCACTCTCTCACACACTCACTCACTTACTCACACACTCACTCACACACTTACAAACTCACTCACTCACACACTCTTACTCACACTCAGTCACTCACTCACACCCTCACACTTACTCACTCACACACTCACTCACTTACTCACACACTCATTCACACAATCACTCACACACTTACACACTCACTCATTCACACACTCTCTCTCACACACTCACTCACACACACACACACACACACACACACACACACACACTCACACATACACACACTACCACACTCTCACTCACGTAGTCACTCACATACACACATACACACACACACACGCACACACACACACACACTAACACCTTCACTCAATTACCCACCTACTCACTCACGCTCATTCACTCACATACGCACACACACTCACACGCTTACACACACACACATACACACACACATACACATACACACACACATACACACACATACACACACACACACACGCACACACACACACACACACACACACACACACACACACACACACACACACACACACACACACACGAATTGGTAAAATCAAATTAGAGACCTTCTAAGTAGTTTATTTAGAAAAATCTCGATTTGTGATTTTTAGCACGATTCCTATACGTTTCTCTTACCAAAGGTAGCGAGAGGTAAAACTGGACGCTACGAAGTTAGTGAAATAAAAGCGAGTATATAGCAGACTCCACAAACACGGAGTATGATGTGACGCTATAATGATACAGAAATGCAAATTTCAAGATATATGGAAGCATGGACGCCGTATTTCATTGCCATGGACGGAAGTCGTAATGATAGCGGTATATATATATATATATATATATATATATATATATATATATATATATATATATATATATATATATCACAGGTAAGCAGTCAGAATGATGGTTAATTTTGAATAAAACTCTTGTAAGTTATTATCAAGCTTTCGGAATTATTTTATTTCTTCCTCAGGATGAATTCACGTTAGTGATGTTTTATGGTTTTGACATCATCTGTTCTAAATCTCTGCCCATCGCCATTCATATATTAACTTAATTCATTTATTAATCTCGATTTAAATTAAAAATGTTACAAACTTATTTCAAAACACAACCATTTTTTGTTCTTATGACTGCTTTGTTTAAATAATAACTTTATACATATATATATATATATATATATATATATATATATATATATATATATATTTATTTATTGCCAAATCGCCGCTTGGCTTACCGGCAGTAGTGTAAGGCGTAGAGAGAGAAATTCGTTCCGCCACACTCACACAGCACAGTTTGGCTTCTTTGTGTAAATTCATATGAAAATAACGCTATTTGAATGGTTATTTGGCATACTGTAGTAACAATAATTGTTTGTAAGTTCATATATTTATTGTAGATTTATATTACTCAATACATTTTAATAAAAAAAGTATGTGAAATTTTACAAATGTATTGTATTTAAAGGGTGAGGCCTGGCCTCACCTGCCTCATCTGACGCATCGCCACTGGGCTTGGGCTTAATGGATACAAAGCTTAGTTAAAAATTTGTACTTGCAATCCTTGTTAGTCGTTTGTAATCTAAGTGTTCCCCACCCTGCTTCAATTGTTTTGCCGTTGGGTATTATTTGAAATAAGAAAATTTTGGCAGCAATCTTGAAGTTTAAAGTTAAATATAGAGGAGCAAGTTAAGCAGTGATTAACTTGTTGCCCTGAAGTTAACTTGTTCTTTTATATTCTGCAATAATTCTTGACAGAATTTTGGGCGAGCACTGAGTTTGTAATAATGTAGCTCACTAAGTTATTTTGACAAAGATATATATTACATTTAAAATATGTTTATTTGCTGAACATGGACAAATATTGTCCAAAACGTCCTATTTCATAAAATACTTATGACTGATGTCATAAAAAAGTTGGGTAATATTATATTTTGTGCACTATTGTCATGTGGCTGGTAGCACCTGAGTTTATGTACCAGTGATCGATGTCATATATTCTTTTATTTGAATCTTTCGAAACATTTTCTTAATATATTCTTTTCTATTTGTATGTTAATATATTTTTCTTTCGTCTGTTCTATTTATTCTTCCTCAATTTTCGTGTTGATATATTCTTTCTTCCCCAACGTTTATGTTGATATTTATTTTCCCTTCTTCCTCTTCTTTCATAACTAATTTTTTGGCGTCTGTCGAAACGATGGTAGCAGTCTCGTGCAAAATATCATTCTTCGTTACATATCCAGCAAATTATATTTAATTTCTGTTCTCTAAATGAATTTGAATTATTATATCTCCTGTTTTGTAATATACATACAGGTTCCATTTTAATTTCGGCGTCGGTTAAATTTATTTCATCTTCTTGCGCCTTTAGTCCATTTTTACCTCCCGCCATACCGTTGGTACGGGAGGTAATGTAATCGTGCCAAATATTCGATGGTGAGTTTTCAGTAAATAAGCTCGAATTAGGGTCCCCACAACACGTTTGTGTGTGTGTGTGTGTGTGTGTGTGTGTGTGTGTGTGTGTGTGTGTGTGTGTGTGTGTGTGTGTGTGTGTGTGGGTGTGTGTGTGTGTGTGTTTGTTTGTGTGTGTGTGACGATTTTGTCGTCCACAATAACTTATAACAAACTTCCAAATATATATATATATATATATATATATATATATATATATATATATATATATATATATATATATATATATATATATATTCCGTATTTAAGCTTCCTGCATTCATATAACGAGTTGATTAGATTTAAGGTAAAATTGGATAAATGGAAGTGATACTTCACTTGAAGCCCATAACAGTTTTTAACGAAAAACTATATTAAAATATAATGCAAAACTTTTCAATATTGGTATTTGCGCTTTTATCCCATGGGAAACAACATATTAGATTTTGGCTAAAATTAATCAACCAGAAGTGATACTTTACTTGAATCTATGAACAGATTCTCGTGAAAAATATGTTATGATATACTCCAAAACTTGTCAAATTTAGTATTTACGACTTTTATATGAACGGAAACAACATATTAGATTTTGGATACAATTGACAAACGGGAAGTTATTTGAAGCTCTGAACATATTTTCGTGAAAAATATATTGATACAATCGAAAACTTTTCAAATTTGGTATTTAATACTTTTATATTAATAAGAATGACATGTTATATTTTTTCTAAATTTGATAAATCGGGAGTGATACTTTACTTGAATCTCTGAATAGATTTTTGTGAAAAATATATTATGATATATTCCAAAACTTGTCAAATGTAGTATTTAAGACTTTTAATAACGGGAAGCAACATATTAGATTTTGGCTAAAATTGATAAACCGGAAGTGATACTTTATTTGAAGCTCTGAATAGATTTTCGTGAAAAATAGATACAATTCCAACTTTTCAAATTTGGTATTTAAGACATATATTAATGAGAACGACATATTAGATGTTTTCTAAAATTGATAAACCGTAAGTACTACTTTACAGGAAACTATAAACAGATTTTCTTGAAAAAATATATTAAAACATTATTTGTACTTGATTAGTGTTTATGGAATATAATATTATTGATGCAGCTATTGCATTTTTTTCTTCATACAAGTCTATTCCTCTAAGTCTCTCATTTCTTTCTTCTTGCGGAGCATCTTCTTTTAATTCAATAGGTTTTTCTTCTATTGCTTTCCATACCTTCCTGGCTCTTAGAAACAATTTTATGTGGTGTTGCCACAACTGATAATTATTATTATTTAGCTTCGTTATAATCGACGCTGAGAAGCTATCCATTTTTATTTATTTTTTGTCAGTCTTTTTGTGTGACCTATTCATAACGTTCCACGTAGCAAGTTATGTTTTTATATATATATATATATATATATATATATATATATATATATATATATATATATATATATATATTTATTTATTTATTGATTTGACAACATTAAAATTATATTATAATGAGTTGTCTCAACTGCTGGTGTGATGTACAATTTATAAATATTTAAAAATAAACTAGCTATTGGAATTGGGATACATAAATTATGTATGTACCACATTTTCTTTTTTGAAAAAAAAGGACAAACCTGCCCTCAAATTTGCTGGTATCATCTAAAATGTGGAAGCTTGACGATGAATATAAACAAACACTGCGTTCGCGTTCTACATTTGTTAAATGGGAACGTTAGTGCAAAGCTTTGTAGGTAGCAGCGTAGAGTAATTCTGTTACATTTCGTTGCCACCCAGCGGAGTACATAGTCAAACTTTTAACTAATATGCCTATGCTCAAAGCTATTAATTTTTGTTTTTTAATATTATCTTTGATAAAATTTATTTAAACTTTAAAGGACGATATATAGAAAAAAGGACAAAATTGAGTTTTCACGAAGTAAATAAATCTAAAGGACAGTGTTTCCCAATAAAGGACTGTCCTTTAAAATAAAGGTTGTATGGTCACCGTATACATAATGGAAATTGGTAAACTAACTAATTACATTATAATTTAATATCGAATTTATATTGTTTACATTTATTATTCAGTTAATTTGACTATTTACAAAAAAAAATTCTTTTTTTCTTGAATGCAGTGAGTAAAAATGTTTCTACAAATACACAATAACATAATTAAGTTTTATACTCATAAAGTAGAACACAAATAAATATGCATCACATTTTATAAATACTATACGAAAATCTCAATAAAACTTCAAGAACATAGATAGAACCTTTTGTTATGAAGGTATACGGTTTAATAAGTTCTCCATTAGCGATAGATATAAAACAACAATTTGTCGTATAAACTGTGCCTACTTGTGCCATATAAATACTTTATAAAGGTGTAGTCACAAATGAAAATTAGGTTTATAGGTTTTGTTTAGGTGTAAGTAAGTCATTCATAAATGTAAGTTTAAATTACCTGAAAATTAGTTTTGATATGCACAGACATCTGTGTAAATGCTTCAAAAAAACTAGATTAAAATATCGGTAGAGCAGTACTCAACAAGACATCTGTGCGTTGTAAAACTGTCATTCGCTTAGCATTATTGGTAATATTTCAGTGTCCATGTTCTCATATTTGTTTAAAAAGCCGAACCCACCAAGTGGATACTAAATAAAGATGGGTGTATATATCTATATCATTTCAGACACAAGTTTTTTTGACGTCAAACTAAATCATATACCTAAAGTTTGGACTTTGCAATGTTTAGCTTTATGATTTGGATTTAGAGACTCTAAATTCTGAGTGTGAACGGAGTCATTACATAATATGCGGCCAAAGTCTTTAAATCTAAAGTATAAACCATAAATCTAAACCTAATTTTCATTTGTGAGTGCACCTTAAGTACTTCAATAATATTTTCGATACTTAATTAGAGAGCATAAATGCATCACTGGAATATTCCTAGGACTATTAAAAAACATAACTTGCTACGTGGAACGTTATGAATAGGTCACACAAAAAGACTGACAAAAAATAAATAAAAATGGATAGCTTCTCAGCGTCGATTATAACGAAGCTAAATAATAATAATTATCAGTTGTGGCAACACCACATAAAATTGTTTCTAAGAGCCAGGAAGGTATGGAAAGCAATAGAAGAAAAACCTATTGAATTAAAAGAAGATGCTCCGCAAGAAGAAAGAAATGAGAGACTTAGAGGAATAGACTTGTATGAAGAAAAAAATGCAATAGCTGCATCAATAATATTATATTCCATAAACACTAATCAAGTACAAATAATGTTTTAATATATTTTTTCAAGAAAATCTGTTTATAGTTTCCTGTAAAGTAGTACTTACGGTTTATCAATTTTAGAAAACATCTAATATGTCGTTCTCATTAATATATGTCTTAAATACCAAATTTGAAAAGTTGGAATTGTATCTATTTTTCACGAAAATCTATTCAGAGCTTCAAATAAAGTATCACTTCCGGTTTATCAATTTTAGCCAAAATCTAATATGTTGCTTCCCGTTATTAAAAGTCTTAAATACTACATTTGACAAGTTTTGGAATATATCATAATATATTTTTCACAAAAATCTATTCAGAGATTCAAGTAAAGTATCACTCCCGATTTATCAAATTTAGAAAAAATATAACATGTCATTCTTATTAATATAAAAGTATTAAATACCAAATTTGAAAAGTTTTCGATTGTATCAATATATTTTTCACGAAAATATGTTCAGAGCTTCAAATAACTTCCCGTTTGTCAATTGTATCCAAAATCTAATATGTTGTTTCCGTTCATATAAAAGTCGTAAATACTAAATTTGACAAGTTTTGGAGTATATCATAACATATTTTTCACGAGAATCTGTTCATAGATTCAAGTAAAGTATCACTTCTGGTTGATTAATTTTAGCCAAAATCTAATATGTTGTTTCCCATGGGATAAAAGCGCAAATACCAATATTGAAAAGTTTTGCATTATATTTTAATATAGTTTTTCGTTAAAAACTGTTATGGGCTTCAAGTGAAGTATCACTTCCATTTATCCAATTTTACCTTAAATCTAATCAACTCGTTATATGAATGCAGGAAGCTTAAATACGGAATATATATATATATATATATATATATATATATATATATATATATATATATATATATATATATATATATTTGGAAGTTTGTTATAAGTTATTGTGGACGACAAAATCGTCACACACACACAAACAAACACACACACACACACACCCACACACACACACACACACACACACACACACACACACACACACACACACACACACACACACACACACACACACACAAACGTGTTGTGGGGACCCTAATTCGAGCTTATTTACTGAAAACTCACCATCGAATATTTGGCACGATTACATTACCTCCCGTACCAACGGTATGGCGGGAGGTAAAAATGGACTAAAGGCGCAAGAAGATGAAATAAATTTAACCGACGCCGAAATTAAAATGGAACCTGTATGTATATTACAAAACAGGAGATATAATAATTCAAATTCATTTAGAGAACAGAAATTAAATATAATTTGCTGGATATGTAACGAAGAATGATATTTTGCACGAGACTGCTACCATCGTTTCGACAGACGCCAAAAAATTAGTTATGAAAGAAGAGGAAGAAGGGAAAATAAATATCAACATAAACGTTGGGGAAGAAAGAATATATCAACACGAAAATTGAGGAAGAATAAATAGAACAGACGAAAGAAAAATATATTAACATACAAATAGAAAAGAATATATTAAGAAAATGTTTCGAAAGATTCAAATAAAAGAATATATGACATCGATCACTGGTACATAAACTCAGGTGCTACCAGCCACATGACAATAGTGCACAAAATATAATATTACCCAACTTTTTTATGACATCAGTCATAAGTATTTTATGAAATAGGACGTTTTGGACAATATTTGTCCATGTTCAGCAAATAAACATATTTTAAATGTAATATATATCTTTGTCAAAATAACTTAGTGAGCTACATTATTACAAACTCAGTGCTCGCCCAAAATTCTGTCAAGAATTATTGCAGAATATAAAAGAACAAGTTAACTTCAGGGCAACAAGTTAATCACTGCTTAACTTGCTCCTCTATATTTAACTTTAAACTTCAAGATTGCTGCCAAAATTTTCTTATTTCAAATAATACCCAACGGCAAAACAATTGAAGCAGGGTGGAGAACACTTAGATTACAAACGACTAACAAGGATTGCAAGTACAAATTTTTAACTAAGCTTTGTATCCATTAAGCCCAAGCCCAGTGGCGATGCGTCAGATGAGGCAGGTGAGGCCAGGCCTCACCCTTTAAATACAATACATTTGTAAAATTTCACATACTTTTTTTATTAAAATGTATTGAGTAATATAAATCTACAATAAATATATGAACTTACAAACAATTATTGTTACTACAGTATGCCAAATAACCATTCAAATAGCGTTATTTTCATATGAATTTACACAAAGAAGCCAAACTGTGCTGTGTGAGTGTGGCGGAACGAATTTCTCTCTCTACGCCTTACACTACTGCCGGTAAGCCAAGCGGCGATTTGGCCTCTCTCGTTCAGAGCAGATCGCAGGGCCAGCGCTACAGCAGAAAATACTTGCTTCAAACAATTATATTAATATTATTTTTAATTATTTTTTGTAAAAACGATTTGTAATTGCTTTTTATTGTTACTGTTAATTTATATGTTTTCATGAATTTTAAACTATTATTTATTTCTATTTTAATTGTATTGTTACTTGACACAGTTTTTTAAACTAAACATTAATAAATATAAACAATGTATGGCTGACAATATATATATATATATATATATATATATATATATATATATATATATATATATATATATCATAAATTGTGGAATTGTACAAATTCCAACAACCAGGAAGAAACAAATTTAACAACAATTCTAATTATTTACAACAATAGGAATAGTTTAACTGAGTTCAGTTTAGAAAAAAGTTAAATAAATAAATTATTAAATAATTACTTTTGCAACTAATATTTTCATTATTAGTTCTTTTGAATTATATAATATATAAACTTGAAGCGTAAAATAGAAAAAAAAGCATCGGAATAATCATTATAATGTAATGTGAAGATGAGAATTTCTCGGCCTCGGTTGAATGGTGGGCAGAAGTTAGTATGGCTGGGCTTCATTGTGGCAGGCTGGCACGCTATACTGTATAGCCATTCGTGTTTCGTTAGCCGTCAGCCTAATAGTCTTTCGTTCTTCAGCAGATTTACTAATATAAAAGAACGCCGGATTTATTTAATGTACAAATACTATATTTTTAGTTTTGCACATTTTCAATAAGTTTAGGTAATAATCTAATTGTTTGTTAATTATATAAGTGGCGTCCAAAAATGTTTGTACTTGAACCGAAATAGTTATTTATGATATAAGTGTTAAAAGTGACATTAAATTTTGGAGAAGGAAGTTTGGGACACGACGCGAAGCGGAGTGATCGAAACCTTCAAACAAAATAAAATTACCTATAACATGTACATCATACACTATTTTTTCTACAAACACTATTTTTTCATTTAAATTTGTATTTCTAAGAATTTTTTGAAATATGTCAATAATGCAAATTTGTTCTATTCGTCATTACCAAGGTAACTAACTCGATTTTGACACTAGTGTTCAGAGTAACAATGGTCTGCCACTTTTTAACACAGGTGTCATAGTAGATTTGTAGAAAAAAGATTTTTTTTAATATTTGGCCTCACCTCTCTGTAAGGACATGCACCGCCACTGCCAAAGCCAAGCCTAACATTAAAAAAGCTTGAATTTTTAAGCCAAGCTAAACTTTTTTATTTCAAGCCAAACTGCTTGACTTGATGAATCCCTATTAATACTAGGTTTCTTCGTTTTTACTATTATTAACAGATTTAATTCTACTAGACATTATATTCAGTCTTGCACATTCTTCTGGTACAGTATTATTCCATATAATTTGCAATGTACTTTTTAATCTCAATTAAAATATCTCAAATACTACGGCATTTATAAAGATTTAGCAAGAGTATCTTTGTTGTGTATTTTAGCATTCTATATAATATTTTATTAGCAAGAATGAAAAAAAAAATAGTGGGTAAAAAATAACGATGAAAAACATTCAAGGCTTCCCAATATGAGACGCCTCTGGGCATCGAATTTCTAAATTTAATTTCTACTGATTCAAATTTTACTAGAATTGGGTAAGAATAAGAAAAATTAATAGAAATATTACTATAACTTAACTTTTCAAACTACACGTAAACAAATAAATATCAAGCATGAACGACTGAAACTAATTCTAATACTTCTGATCAGTAGATTTTCAAATCTACTTTGAGAAAGAGTAGGAAAATCTCAAATCTAGTAGAATTTGAAATTTAGTAGGTTTTAAAGTTACAAAATCGAGGCCCTGCGCTCTGGTTGAGTTACAGACAGAAAAGAAAGAACAAATATGGTTCTAAATAAGAAGTATTCTCATACCAAGTTTCAAAATTTTAGTGCAACTTGTAAGAGTTATTAACAAAAATGTATTTGGTGAGGTTCACCTTCAAAGAGCTGTAAGTAACTCTATCGAAACGTTCTCGGACATTATTTTCATACAACATTTTTTACTCAAAATAACTCCCCCAATATACAGGCTGATTCAGAACTAGTGATACAAACTTTAACAGATTATTCCTGAAGTAATTTTGAGCAAAATATGTTATATGAAGGTATTTCTGGAAACTTATTGTTACAGCCTTTTAAAAGTGTACCTCATAACGCACATGTTTATTAATTCTGGTACTATACTTCATTTCAAGTAAGAAAATAGTGGTTAGAAGATAGGTACAGATGTTGTTTTTGATTGGATAATATCGGGAGCAGTCAGTCAAACAACAAGATCAAATTGCTCCTATATTCCAACCACTATTTTCTTACGTGGAAAAAAGTATATTTGCACTAAAATTTTGGAACTTGGTATGAAGACATTACTCATTTAGATGCATATTTGCACTTTCTTTTGTTTCTGTATCTCAAGCTGTGGCGTCTAATATAGGGCAGCCATGAGCATTTTTATCGTTCTTTTTTCCCTTTTAACATTTTTTCATTTTTTGCTTATAAAATATGACGTACAATGTACAAATACACAAAAAAGATACACTTACTAAAACTTGATAACTGCAACCGCTTTAGAATTAATCAATTATCCAAAATATTTAGTTAACAGTTAAAAACAATAGAGCAAATGGAACAAAATATAAAAAAAACTGTTAATAACTATTCTTAAATTCTTTTTTGCACTCCCGAGACTAAAGAGCGATTCATTTTTGACATTTGTATTGTCAAATTGTAAGATTAATTTCTTTTACACTAATATGGTTCCATTTGATACGGGAGTGCGAAAAATAGCGTACATACCACAGGACTACAGTGCATTCAATCCCTCAGGTGATTATTTCCCTCACCTTACTTCACCCACAGGATTGAAAATGCACTTTAGTCCCTGAGTATATAATATACTATAATTCTATTGTGAGTAATTTTTTAATTAAAAACAATACAAAATGTTAGTGCTAGTGAACGTACGGAGATATGGTAACGGTAATGGTTATCGTACGTCCAGAGAATATCTACGTAGATATCCAAGAATGAATTTGAGTTTCATTGTTTCTTAATTGTTACCTATTTTTTTGGGTATTTGAATTTTTCTAAATATTAAAATATGCCAAAAACTACTTCATTTATTAAGTTTTAGCAAGAATATCGTTTTAGTGTATTTTTGCATTGTATGTAATATTTTATAAGTAAAAATGAAAAAGTTGGTAGCTAAAAAATAACGATAAAACACGTTCGTGCCTTTCCCCTATGAGACGCCTCTGATTGCGATACAGAGACAAAAGAAAATATAGATATGTATCTAAAGAAGTACTATCCTCATGCCAAGTTAAAAAATTTAAATGCAACTTGTACCATAGTTGTTAATAAAAATGTGCCTGATGAGTTGCACTTTTAAGGGCTATAACTTTGTAACGACTAGTTTCCGGACATACTTTCAAATAACATTTTTTTTTTTCATAAGGAGCTGTTTGTTACACTAGTTTTGAATCACTTTGTATATGGTTTAATTTCACAGCTGTTATAAATCCCTCTGTTTATACAGTCAAGAAAAAAATATACAATTTTAGTATATAAAGTACAGAAAATTTATCAAAATTTCTTTTCCATAAATTTCTTAATACTATAAAAAGGATTTTCTAGGAGATATTCTTTAGTTTTACTTTTAAAATTATTCAAAGGTAACATTCCAATGGATTCTGTCAGATTGTTGAATGACGTAGACAGAGAGATAGAATGATAGAAATATTATATTACATTTTTTTATTAAATTATTCATTATCTCATTTGCGTTGGAAACTATCTGCTTGATAAAAAGATTATTGCCCGATTGCACGAATATTTTAATTGAGAATCAAACAAAACTTAAATTAAAATCAACGTTTATGTAATACATTTTATACGTGTGTGAAATGCAGATTTTAATTTAATTCTTCTTTAATGCTACATTATTCTATAAATATAGTATAAAACAGACAATAAGATAGATTTATATATCTGTCTATAAGTAACTGCAAAATACCATGCCTCTAGTTTCTTCTTCACATTATTATATTAAAAAGATTATAATTTTAACATTTGGTATAAGTAACACAAAACAAAATATTTAAAAACTTACCATTTTTTCGCTGAAACAGCACATCACTTAATAAATCCCTAATCAAAAACGATTTGTGTTCTTGCATATCCTTAAGTATTTTCATACACTACAACATAATACTGTTAAATATTGTGTACCATACAAGTATGTATATAATATCTTATTAGGTGTGATATTGAAGAACGTAACATTTGATCTAAAAGGTTGGGAAAATTTTAAACGAGCAGGATTACATTCACCACTCTTAAGAGCGGCGTCGTTATTCTGCTCCGCCCATCTCAACAAGCGCCACCTACTGGCCAATCGTAAGTTTATGTTTTTGTTATTTGTTGTATATACACCCTATTATATTAATATTTCGTATCTTTATCCTTCTTAAATAGAACATACAAAATGTTTTAGAAAATACTCACATACATAAGTTTTAATGTAGTATTTTATTTAATATGTAAATACAAATATTTGCATTATAAAAAAAAACAATTCATTTCAAACCAAGTTCACATTATAAACAAATTTGTAAAAAAAATTGCTGCATTGTGAAATGAAATTTATTTTAAATAAATTAATATTATATTCCTATTTGAAAATATTATTAATTAATAAATTGTAGTGTATTTATTGTACATATATATATATATATATATATATATATATATATATATATATATATATATATATAAAACCTGTCCATTTTTGCTGCAAAATTTTAAACTATACAATTGTTTTAAGAATGCTGACTTGATTTTTATTTTACCCTGACCAAAATGTGTGGCAGTCTTTGCTAGATGGAAAGTGTTCATAATTGGTAACACCAGTTTAATATTTGCCATATTAGCTCATGATTACACATTTATTTAACAAAATTTATGCGAAATAATTATAAAGACCTAAATTCAGAAAATATGAGATAAAAAATTGGGAATTATTTGTTGACTTGGTTGATTAATATATATATATATATATATATATATATATATATATATATATATATATATATATATATATATATATGTATTACAATTATAATACTAAGAATTTATGTAGTAATACCGTACCTATTTTAAAAAATTGGCAGTACAAGGATATTTTTTGAGTCATTTAATATTCTGCAAACAGGTCCTCATACTTTATCCCCTCCATGTTTAGCTAGCAGCGGAAAAACAGCGATTTACCCCACTTCTCGCTCATTCGCTATATCCGTTTTCAACAACGGGCCATTCAACTCCTGACTTAAAACCTTGTACTCTGATTGGCTCGTGTCACTCATGCCACCCCTACAAACGTTCCGCTGTTTTCCTTTTAATTATATCGTTTTAACTTACTGTCCTACAAATTGATAATAAGTGGATATGCATTCACAATTAGAGGGTTATTTCAAAGCCGTTCAATTAGCGCGTGCTTGTAAAAAAATCAATAAAGCAGCACGAATTCAAACGAGACTATTGTAATATCCTACATTCCCACTGCGTTTTATAAATTATATAATTTTACTAAAACCAAAGTCTCAGTGTAAAAGTAATACTAGAGTCTGTGTTATATAATAATAATATAATAGTAATGAATAATACAAAGAGTCGAAACATACATCCTTAGGCAATTCTAAAACATTAAATATTTTGCCATAGTTTGTATTGAGCCAGGGTGTGATTAATTTAAATCATTGATCCAAATCAAAACAAATATTTACAAAGAATAAGATCACTATACGAAATAAACTGAAGTACTTACCTATTTAACAAAAGCACGAAACAAAACAAAATTCGTATAAATGGAATGGGAGAGATAATTTTTCTTCATTTCGTACCCATATTTTACTATTACCATTTGGTAGAAAAATATAAAATATCCTTCCAACCGGATATTTCTTCAGCATTGATATATTGATAAATATTGTAAAAGTGGAAACTGCACCTAACTGTAAAACTTTTATTTACAACTAAGGATATTTTGATTATAGCCCAATAATATTGATTTAAGAATTGTTTTTAATTAAAAACCTTGTATTTTGTCTGAATTTTTTACAACTACTCGTATTGTAATATTTTATATTATGCATTGATCAAAAAAATTCAGGGGTCTATTTCCTTTGTTGATATTTTTTTAAATATAGGAATCATTCGAAAATTTATTTACATATAACTTAAACCTTTATTTTAACAATTATATTATATAAAAATGGCATATTTACTTAATGTTTCTTACTTTTACCTCTTTTATGGCCAGTAGCATCGCTTATAGTTAAAAACAACTATAGGTTACCTAAAATACATATCGACATTTTGTAATGTAGTAATGTAAGTAATGTTGAACAACTCATTTAACCCTTCGTTTGTCGGGTGTGGTCTGTGAGTCCACGAAAATTTAAATTTTTAGATAATTTGTTTATTATTTCTTTCCCAACTTCTACCGCCACAGTACCTTTAGCAACTGTTTTACTTATACAAAACTGTTATTCAAAATTTCAAATAGTTGCTGCATAACATTTTGTCCTGACAGACTCCACCCGATCAAACGTGTAACAATATATATATATATATATATATATATATATATATATATATATATATATATATATATATATATATATATATACTGAAAACCTTGACATAGGCGTTTAACGTGAGAAAACGGTGTTTTACAAATATCATCTATCCCGCAAGACTATAATTGGAGTTTTTGATATGGTTGGATAGAAAATTTAATTTGGCATCGAGAGTATCTAAATACTCCTAATTTAATGGCTTATTATTAAAATATTTGCGAAAGTATAATGCAGTTTGACAGTTATTACTTATAATTTATTAAAAACAATAATCATGGGAACGTATTTTGTAGCTTAATTGGTTAGACCGGGGCATCGTAATAATTATTCCGAGTTCAAATCCTGCCCGCCTCATATTTTTATTATTTTATTTTGAAAAATGTATTTTTAACAAAATTACGAAAATAAAACGTAAATTGTTTAGTAAATCAAGTATTTTATAGAATTCATTATCTTTTATATTAATTTTAATTTTATAAGGTACTTTAGGTACAATATTTTTTTTATTTTATTTCTCGTAGATTTATTCTATAAAATACTTGATTTGTCAAACAATTTTGATTTTAGTTGTATAATTTAATTAATAATACATTTCACAAAAAAAACATAAAAATATAAGGCTCGCAGGATTTGAAGTTGTGAATAATTATTACGGTACCCCGATTTAACCAATTCAGCTACGGAATACGTTTCCATGATTACTGTTTTTAATAAATTATAGGTAATAACTGTCAAATTGCGTTAGTCTTTTGCAGATATTTCACTAATACGCCATTAAATTAGGAGTCTTTAGATACTTTTCGATGCCAAATTAAATAATCTTTCTAACTATATCAAAAACTCTTGCGGGACAGATAATATTTGAAAAAAACTGTTTTCCCATGTTAAACGTTAATGTCATGGTTTTCAGTGTTCACACAGTATATACATAGTCGTATATCTTGGATTTTATTTTAAGTTTGTCTCATCAAATCATGAAACTTTTATATGAAAAGTATTTTTATATCTTTTATAATTACGGAGTTATTTGACATTTAAAATCGCGATTGTCATCTATTTTTGAATAACTTTCAAACTGTTCGGAATTTTAATTTTTCTCAGCAAAATCTGAATGAGCACTCAAAACTATACAACATTGCCCGTTTAACATACCTCGTAGATTTTTTAAACAAATATTCTTATAAGGCAATTTTATTTTCATTTATTTAGGCGCTGTTCTCAAATTTTGGAAAATATGTAAGTTTTTTCAATTTTATCAGACACAAGAAAAATGTGTTTGGAACTAGTCCTGCATTATATAGAAACAGGTTCTTAGAAAACATATTTAAGCAAAATTAGCACTAGAAGGTACGTTGGTGCCCTTCAAAGGATATTTTATTTTGGTGTCCACAGACCACACCCAATCGAAAGTGTTTCAGCAAGGGCACCCGACAGATTACTCGTACTAGATGTTATGGAAGATGAAATTTTTGCTCATTCTTCAGTCATATTCGCCTAGAGTTCTTACATAAGCTGCTTTTGCTTGGACTGATTCGTGATAAAATTAAACAAATTAAACAACATCAAGAAGAATTGCTGTTATTCAAATCACCAAAGATTGAAAAATGGCGGAACAAACAGTAGTTAGCAATGAAATATTTAAATGTGTCGTTTGGAATAAAAGGCGAGCTAAATTTTATAACACGCCACATCGAGACCTACCATATATTTCATGGAAATGAGAATGATTATATTGCTGGTAAGTTAAATATGTGAGGTTTTGTTTTAAAAATATATTTTGAAATTGTTTTGTTTTTATCACAGATAACAATAATTCATTGTTAGCTGACAGTGGGGTCTATTCTGTAACTCAGTGGTTCTTTTTTTAGCCAATCAAGTATGTTGACATACGAGTATAACAAAAAAAACGGAATTTTAGTTGTCAAATCAATATCTATATGATAGAATTTTTAACCAGAGTGGTTAAAAATTAACCACTAAGTTACAGAATAGAGGCTAGTGGCAGTACCCAGAAAGAAAATAACAATGGCTTCTAGTCGTGGTCGGATTAAGAAATTTTGGCCCTTTTATCAGTTTACGAAAATCAGAATGGTATTTATGCTATAATATACATAATCCCCCTGGGTCACAGCAAAAGCGTATTCGTCGCAACCCATAGAATTCTGCTATTACCAAGCTGTACAATCATTTGGAAGAACATAGGAAAGACTGGCGACAACTACTAGAGCAAATACATCGATCGAACTGCATGCAGGATTACGTATGCCATTAATCTTATGTATTTTGTCTATTATATGAAGATATTGTATGGCTCTTGAACACGAAATAAATAAATAAATTTCAGAAACGCGAAGAAGAGGAAACTGGTCTGGAAAATGATTTCAGAGGAATTGATGAGTACGGATAATATGGCAAGGGTTTAGTTATAATAATTTGCATCTACAAATATACTTAATGTTTAGCGTTCAGTAACTAGATGTGAACAGAAATGGCTGAACACGGTACGAGTGTACCGAAGAAAAAAAAGACGGACAAACCAAAACAGGCAGAGGCACTTCTAGTGCTTATTAATATTATGATAAACTAGATGAAATTCTAAGTGATCGCTCGTGCAATACAATCACAAATAGCATTGTATTATATATTAATTGTGAAGTATATAATATATAGTAGGCAGGTAGACCAATTCCTTTTAAATTGATTTATTAATTTAATGAATTGCGAAAGAAAGAAATTTTTAAGAACCGACAAAATTTAAATTTGACTATTAAGATTGTGCACGTTCAATTTGGGACACCAAAAAGCTCAAATAAAAACTAAAACTTTATTGCATCTACTGCAGCAAAATGTATTTATTAATTTGAATTAAGAGCACATTATACATAATAAATACTGAATCAAGTTTATTTACTTTTTTTCATAACATAATCGCCGTACATTTAATTTTATCCATAAAATTTTGCACAATGACTTCTGAAACTTCTTTTGCCGCAGAATCCCGTCTTTTGTCTACACTAGAAGATCTCTGGCGACACTAATAACCTTTTTTGATTTCCGCTTCACAATTGTTTAGTTTTGACCAACTAAATGGACTGTAGGTACCGTTAAATTGATTTTGGTTTCCTACAACTGCATAACAGCTTTTGCATAATGATATGAAACCAAATCAGGCCAATACACAATAGAAGTCTAGTTATTGGTAACAAAGGTAACAAACGTTTTGGAAGACACTCTTTCAAGTAAATATTTTGAGTTATGGTGCCGGTCGCAATAAAACTTTTTTCCACATGTACAAATTGCTTGCGTCATAAGATGTTGTTATAGAAGTTTAGACAGTATTTGTGTTTTAAATTTCTCTTAAACATACAAATTGTCCATGGAAGTAAAGAAATATTGTTCTGGGATTTTCTAAATCACCTATATCGTATGTTTCGTTTGCGATCTCAGGCTTTTGTTGCCGAATCGTGCTTATCATTGCAATATCGAACTAATTGAACTTTGTAAGTATTAAACTATTCATATTTTTTTTATTTTCCGCGCATATGAAAAGGACATACCAACGCACACACACGCACGCACACGCAAACGCGCACGCATACACACACACACACACACACACACACACACACACACACATCATCGCAAAAATAGTAAAATCGTATTCTATGGATTCTAAAACGTGCTCATTTATTAAAAACTCACCATCGAATTATTATTATTTCTACATTTCATATATTTCGA
The DNA here is from genome assembly GCA_963082715.1 of Harpalus rubripes. NCBI lineage: Eukaryota > Metazoa > Arthropoda > Insecta > Coleoptera > Carabidae > Harpalus > Harpalus rubripes. The sequence continues at coordinate 45,418,193 of OY720453.1, forward strand.
CTACAATTATTTCGACTTATCGACTACGATTTTTTCGACTATTTCGGCTCTCTGATTATTTCGACTTTTCAATTATTTCAATTTTCTAATTATATCGACTAGTTACTACGACTTTCGATTATTTCGACTTTTTTGTATATTCGACTAGTGGATAAAAAACGATATTTTAAAAAATCGGAAGTCGACTTTCATATTTCAAAGTCTACCGGCTATGCGGTATTTCGTTATCAAAAATCGGTTACTCTAATATATACGGAGTGAGGAATATTTGATTTGCTGTACGGTTAATAATAATGTTCACATTATATTTTCAATAATTACATGCATATATGTTTTGGATACGAAAAATAAATAAAAAAGAAAATAGAAATAATAATTCTTTATTTTATCTCAAGTTTTACAATCTTACTACAATTGATGTATTAGGGTCAGTTAATTTTGGCTTGAAATTTTGTAACTTTGATATCGTATAAGTTGCAGTGATGGGGTTTTGAACCCAGAACCGATGGCACGTAAAGCTAGAACGCTACCACCAAACCACCTCGGTCGGATAATTAGTCTTAAAAAACTACTTAGTACCTAATATATAAGAATATTTGACGAACGAGTCGAAGGCAAGTGCGCAAATCCTTCGAATGAAAAATTTTTATAATTTACTCACGAGTTGCATACAATTTTTTTACGTCTGCAATGGAAGCGTGAAAAGTGCCGCAGCGTTTCATTATTTCACTCCATAGCGTTAAAAAAGTGCACCTCATTTCACATTTTCATGTATTAAAAAAGGCATACTTTATAAACCCATTTTAATGAAAAAGGAGTACTTTTTTAACAGACGTAAAAAATATATTTATTTTTCATTTAATTTTTTTACTGCGACACTGCCAACATAAAGTTTTTATTATATGCATACATAATTTGTAACACCTTTTTTTCCCTTCGGAATAACCATGCCGGACGCACCGACACGCAATGTGATAACTTTATTTTTGTTGCTGAGCTTCCACCCATCCAACATATCGCTGCTGTGTAGCCTGCTCGGACATGCAGATCACAAAGCTGACACTCTAACCACACTGCCAGTATTTAAATATTTTTTACTGCGCAACATGATATTTTATTAAAAATATCGAATTAACGAACAGACGTTAAATAGGAAATAAATTAATTCGAAATTATTTCTTATTCAATTCATTGTTTTTTATAAAAATTTCATGTGGCGCAGTAAAAAAAGAATTAAATGAAAAATAAATAATTTTACGAATTTGGAAAAATTCTTCTTGATTGAGAGTCAGCACATCGAAATGTATATAGCCAGAATTTTCAACGCCCTACATATAAAAGGTGTAACAGCCAAACGAGCTATCTCAAATAATCTCAATATTATTAAAGAAATGGCTTGGTGGTTGAGCGGTTTAGCGCACATCTCGTAGCTTGCAGTGACGTAACCCGAACCATGTTTCGTGCGTTCGATTCCCGTCGACCGGCAATGTGGCATTTGTCGTAAAAAATAAATACAGCTACTTAAATTTATCACACTCGGATGTTATAAGCTGGCCACTTGTATATCTAAATAAATGTAGCAATGACTGATATCAAACCGGCAGTATGGCAGTGTTAAAACACTGCGGCTCGGTGAGTCCGCTTGGAGGGTAAACGGCGACAGCTGTATACAAGCCCTAAATAGATAGAGATAAAATACTATAAGATAATCGTAGAGAAGACCAAGGGGGACAACTGATTAGAGAAGAAAATATTTTTTTAAAACCAATGGTTCTCAAGTTACAACACCAAGTTATATTCTTTTAATGGAATGACATTTTTTTAGGCCCATTCGATATAGTATTTTTTTTTTCTAAATTCAACCATACGAGTATAATCATTTTATATCCTTGCATAACAAAAATATTGAGAAAAATTCAATTGTATCCTAAATAAATTTTATTATTATAGCTAGTTTTCAGTAAGCTATGTATGTAAAACAATTGAGCTTAAAATAAACCGAAACAAATATTTGTTAAATACTTTTCTGTATACTCAACTGTATATAACTGTCTACCTTCTTAGCAGCGAGTTCGGTAAATTATGACGGCCTAGGCCGACAACCGTGCCAACGTCCGGTAAGTATTTCAAAACTGACTATTACATATTTTTTTTGTAAATTTTAAATTACATAAAATAATGCGTTTAATAAATTTTACCATAACAACGCATCACAGAAAACTTGACACTTTTGATTAAATAATAATAATTATAAGAAAAAGGGATGTTTATTGGCTGGATTGGTAATGAAATTAAAAGAGTGTCTTGATTTCAGACACTTTATTCAATCGCGACTGTTTCGACCCCCCATGGGGATGTGTACAGATTAGTTACACAAAAAGAGACTTACATGAAAGATTTTATTGAACCTGTAACGTTTTGTCTTACAGAACGTTCATTTTAGTTTGAAATATCATTTTACAAACAAACATGGGATGTTGCAAAGTCTTCTCTATCCCCAGTAACAACATGGTCATGGATGAACTCCTACGCTGTCCAACCACAGCTACCCGTTGACCTTCCCTTAAAAAATATTTTGATGATCTCAAACCAGCCCCTCTACAGCTCAAAACATTATTCAACACCTTCAACGGAACTAATTCCGGCAAACACGTCCCCAGGGCCCTGTTTGTTTGCCCGAAACCCACAGTTTTTTATGAAGTTCGAGCCGGAACCTACCGTTAACTCTTCTACTCTGGACAACATCTAGTAAAAAACAAACCAATACCAACAGGTACAGCTCAACCATTTTCACAAACCGCATTATTTAACGTCACACATCAAATACGTCAAACGTCAATTACAAACACGACTTGAAAATTTTTCTAGCATCTATCTCTTCGCTTTTTCTTCTTTCCTCCTCTCTTGGAACCAAACAGCATCATTTCCCCGATCGGCAAACTCACTTGCCACGACCGTGGGAAATCTTTTTTTCTGATAGACATGTTCCTCATGGACATGTCTATAACCCAAAAAGTTCAGATAAATTTTCAAGAACACATAATACAACAACTGCAACAACTACTATAGTAAGTGCAACATCTACTACTACAACAACAACACCAACAATAACTACAACAAAATGGTTGCTACCTGTACCTGCGACCTTTGTATTATATATATATATATATATATATATATATATATATATATATATATATATATATATATATATATATATATATATATATTAATAAATTCGTAATAGTACAATTTTTAAAATAAAGAAATTTAAAATTTGAATAACACAATTATAAAATTGTGTATTAACAAAGGTTTCTGAACTGTGTGAATAGGGTAAGCGCGTGGGAAGAGCATACTAGTTATGGAGGTTATGAAATGAATTTTCGTGTGTCAACACGGCAAATCATAATAGTTTAAATACGTTATTCAAAAAATGTAAGTACATACTTTTGTCCATTTAAACGAGGTGGGATTATATGAGGACCAATGACTCGTCAATTTATTCACGCCCAATAATTAATGATATTTTTTGTTGAAAATTGTTTCCTTCTTACAGTATGAGGATTTTTGTGACCAGATAAGCGTATTGTGCATTATTAAAGACGCTTTCTCTAATATATCCAGCCCTATCAGTGAACAATACAACTCATTCGCAAAATTGAAATGCTGGAAACTATGAAATTTTTGCACATGGTATGGAAATAACTGTTACTCTTTTAAAATATTCCAAATTGTCATATGTGACACATCAAACTGTGATAATGTCGAAGATATTGTATGTGGTACAACATAAATTTACGAATATTACGAAGAGGATGATTTTCGTGTAACTACGTTGACCTTGAGAACTTCACCATATGTAATTACAATGTCTGTGTATCCGCTAATCTTAAACATAAGCATTTTGCCAGAATTTTACCTTATAAACAAGTTTATTACTAATGTTAAAATTTAATTGCAACAACTGACAGGACTGACAAAATTTTCCATAGGTATTGCTACTGCATTCAATTATTACAAAAATATTTGGAACGACTCGTCAATTTACGGGGTAGTAAAAATGGTAAAAAAATATGCGATTTCGAGAAAAAGGTATTAAGAAATATTGTTGCTCTCGAGTTATATTACTGGTTAAATTTAATGCACTTATTTCATTTACAGCTTGTATATATATATATATATATATATATATATATATATATATATATATATATATATATATATATATATATATATATACATATATATATATATATATATATATATATATATATATATATATATATTGTACTTTTATTTTCTATTTTTACTATACCTTTCAATTATATCGCTTCATTAGGGGGGGGGGGTAGTAATGTGGCGGATCGAATAGCCCGCCACGTTACCACCCCAACCAAGATTATTATTTATATTTCTAGTTCAGTTGTTTTATACAATTTTACGAAAATATACACGTCATTCCCTTTCTTATACAAATTTATTAAATTATTATTTGTTTATGCACTCATATACAAGTAACGATTAACTTATAGTTATATATATATATATATATATATATATATATATATATATATATATATATATATAAATATATATATATATATATATATATATATATATATATATATATATATATATATATATATATATATATATTATCCTATCTACAACAATAGGAATTATAAACCAAATAATTCAAATTGACAGATAGCAGTTTTTGTTTGAATGAATTGATGCACCGATTTACTTTGCTTTTCCCATTTTGAGTCTCTTTGTTGAGGAATTTTCTTTCAAAGTAGCTATACTATGTATTATTATTACAAATCTATTAAAAGTGGGCTTGTTGTTTGTTTTTTTAGCGTTAAAATATTATTTTATGACACCATTGTTACTTTTAAAACGTGTGTTAAAAGTGAATTAGTTACCTATGTAAGGGCGAATGAAACAACAAATCGAAATTTTCAATTGTCAATAATTATTAGAAATACTAATTTATATTTTTCTTTTCCACAAAATAAAATGTTACTTTTAACACGTATATGTTTTGGCATTATTGTCTTGAAAATAATAATTATTCTTATGTAGGTATTTCTTATCAAGTTATTTGTAGTCAGGGATGGCAAAATACATGTATAAAAGTCCTGTATAAAACGTATACAAAATATAATACGTTCTTATAAAATGTATGTTATTGTATCTGTATAATACATGTGTATTATACATTTTTTACAGTATAAAACGTATTATACGTGCATAATACATATGTATTATACATTTCATACTGTATACAGGTTGTCTCACAACTCGCGCCCCATACGAAACTGACACTTGCCGACGACAATAGGATGCCAACAAAAAGAAAATAATTTGCGGCTGCTTGCATAACGGAGTTATAAGACTTTTTAATGCACCAATCCCGGATATCTTCAGGTGTGATGATATTATTACAAAATAAAACTGGTTGCTAGGTTTTAAAAATACTACTAGTGAGTTACAAAATTTGTTTGACTTACTGTAATTTTGACACTTTAGAGTTGACTTTTCACTGTCAACAAATTTAGGTTAGCGAAAGTGTCATCACCTTGTCAAATTTAATTTGACACTGACATTTTTCGAAAACTACAGTCGCCCACACATTTTAAACAAGCTTTGATTTGTATGAAGCCCTAGTAACGTAAAATTACGGCAAACACACGTTAATGGTGTAGGTCCCTGATTGGTCAATTTTAAGACGTCTTTTCTCGAATATCTTTTAAGCTAGATTTTTTTTCTTCGAAATTACACATCCGAGTGCAGTCTCGTGTTTCCTCATTCGCTCTGGGGCGCGAGTTGTGAGACAGCCTGTATAACGTATTATACCTTTTGAACAGTATAAAAATATTTGGTGTTCATTATTATTATATCATTTCATACACGTATAATTTATTTTTATATAGTATTATACGTATGTATAATAAATTAACGGTATAAAATGTATATTACGTATGTACACTACGTATATTGTATAAAATGTATAATGCATATAGTTTTATACTCCCACGTATTATACGTAGGTATTATACTCTTTTATACATTTTATTTCATACGCTGCCATCCCTGTTTGTAATATTGTGCATCAGAAAACAAAATAATAAACGCCTATAGTTTATCAGAAATAGGATAAACCTGAATAAACGCATAAATTTGTTGTATCTCAAAATGAACGGGAACGATAATCTAGTGGCGCTGAAACTAAGGTAATATACCAATTTTGAATATGGAAAATATTATGGCGGCTACGACGCGTCCCATACTATTGCAACATGGAACGCCCGCTGTCGCCGCGTGTGTCTATTTATAGCGATGACGCATCGCGCTAGCAGCCGGGCTACGTAAACAAACTAGCTGCGACGTGGTTAATTACTTGCGGCCGCCTGAACCTTTTGAGTTTATTGTTATTATGCGGTCGAACATTCTAGAGCTTTTCTAGAAGATAATAGCAGCCGTATAAAAGGGTCGTAGCTATGCTCGAGTGCAAGTAAGTTAGTTAGTTAGTTAGTTAGTTACATAGGGAGAGTCAAAGATATTCACATGGAGTGTTAGAGAGTAGAGTGTTAGTGAAGCACAGCAATATCGTGGTGAGTGTATGCAGTATAGTATCAAATAGAGGACTCGGGAAGTTACTGGTTAAGTGGGATAGCTATAAATGTTAGTACCCCGTAGTGTTGACGAGTATGGGGAAGATATAGTAATGGCGAGTCGGAAAGTTACTGGTATACCGGGATAGCTGTTAAAGAGAATACTCGGTAGTGTTGAAGAGTATTGGGAAGCTAGGTATATGGGGACAGTAACGGCAAGTGGAAGTGGATACTCGGCAGTGGTGTTGAAGAATTGTGGCATACGAACAGTCGGTGATACTGAGGCTGTGGAAGTTAGACAGAGAGTTACATAAATAGAGAGATAGTGTGGTAAAAGAAGTGACTTCTCTCAGAGCAGTTGAATATACAGACGCTGTTGAGTCATTTGAGTATATAGACGCTGTGGTGGTCGGTAGGCGGACAGTTGAACGTGATATAAAAAGTGATATAAATAGTGGAAATAAATAATTAGTAATATCGTGAAAATAAATAGTAGTGTTAATTGGTTAAATAAATAAATAGTGTTAGTGTTATCTAGTTAATTATAGTTTTAGTCTTAATTAGTTTTTTAGTAATTGTTTATTATTGGTAATAGTAATTTTCCTTATAGTTTAATAAACACTTCTTTTAATTAATAATAATTGTCCAATATTTACACTTCACCCATATAAATACAAAGAAACGTTACACTAGAATCTACAAGAGATACCAAATGTAGGATATATGCCTCTTACTTATATTTAGTGATATCGGAGCTCAAATTCCTGAATTTACTGGCATGATTAAAGAAAGAAATGAAGATAATCTTCAAAAATTATGAAAGCCATGTCAGCCGGGTTAGAAAAATGGAATCTCGGAGATGGAGGGCTGCAGAGAAGTTCTCCGCGTATTTTTTTGATAAACTGAGGCAACAAGTTGGATTTAGTAGATACCATTCATTATATGATTGAAGGAGTTAACAACTATGTTTTGCGAACTTCGGCTATTACTGCTACATATGTCAAACTTAGCGACTTCCTAGAATACATTAATCCTATTTCACAAATTAGAGACAGATGTTCGCCTCGAGATCCATCTGCCACCTTTACGCTAAATAAGAGTGGCAGACACTTCTAAATAGCAGAAGCAGTTAGTCGAAAAGCATCGAATTCTGTCTGATGCTATAAATGTTATCAAGACGGACACTACGCCTATTCATGTACGCAACCTAAATGAGAGCGAGGTTATTGTTATTCGTGTGGCGAACAAGGATACAACTCTCGAAATTGCCAAAACAAGCAAGTACAATAAAAGATGTCTGAGCAAGGTCATTTTCGAATTGTATGAATTAAGATTTTAGCTCCGCCCATTCTCGCAAATTAGTAGTACCCTTTACTTAGTTTCTTCGATGATACATAAGATATTACTGCTATTTTATTATAATAATAAACGTTACAGTAAAAGCATTCAAAATTCAAAACTAAGTCAATTATTTGTAAGTTTATTAGCAAATGTAAAATCAAATATGAGAAAAATAAGATACTGACACAGTGTGAGTGACACTGACAGAAAATAACGTTTTCATAATATCATACTGTTAAATATGCTTTAACAGTACTGTATGCTCAACTAATATATGCGTCAAAACAGCCACGGCCGTTAATTTTTTATAACAGTACAATTATTAAAAATCATGTGTTTCAGCTGTCAATATGCCATAGAATTTTCGGAAGATGTTTTGTTATTATGAAAAATATTGAACGGCTGATATGCAAATAACTGACTCGGTTGATTGTAAAATCTCGGCTATCGCCTCGATTTTATAATATTCAACCGCGTCTGTTATTTGCTTCATATCAGCCTTATGACGATAATAACTATATTTGTATAGCTATGAATCCAGGTAATATATATTTGAATTAATAAATACGTGTATATCACAGCGATATTATTATTAATAACGAGCATCATTTTAAAATGGAATGTCCTAACTTTATCGAAACAATATGTATTTTTGAATGTCTATTCTTATCACATACGCAAATGAGAGAGATAAATGTAAGTCAATCTGTTAATTCGTTCATTATACAGATGACATTGATCGAACATCTTTTAAAAATTTACTGTATTCTAATGCTTCTGTATATTAATATTGAACGGGAAACGAAATAAGGCTTTCATAGATGCAAGCGCTTGGTACCGGCCAAACAAGGAACTGAAGCGGAAGTCTGCATTTAATCTTGACTGGAATGTGAATATTGCACATATCACCGACGGCGACGGGGAATCCGATGATACAAAACTTAGTAAAGCCAAACTCCAGGCGACGGAGCAGGTGAGCGACCTTGAGATATTTGTAAAAACCTCGAAAAGGATATAATAGATTTGAAAAATAGCAAAAAACAAGTGGTGCGGGTGTCGAAACTAATGAGTGATGAGCTTCAAGTAGCAGAGGAAAAACGCCGTGAGGCACAAAACGCGTGCCCACAAAACTCAAGCAGTTATATCAGATTTTTAGGTAAATATAATTATTAGATAGCCTCGGATCAGTTGAAACTAAAATCTGTCTGCTGATTAATTCCTGCGCATCAGAAGGACACCCAAATCTTGTATGCCCCAGTCCACAGTCCTAGTGTTGTTTAATAAGAATTACAGATAGATTAGTTCTTCAAAAATATTATACAAACAAATTTTGATTTATAAAATTTGTTCAATAATTCAATATATCCTACAGACGATCAATAAGTATTATTTATTAACAAATATTGTGCAAAATTATATATGAAAATATATAACATTTATTTAAAAGCCGTAAACCTTTAGAAATAAATATTGATAGTGCAGCTTTATTTGAAATAAATCCGTATCTACAATGGAGAGCTCAATTAACAAACAAATGCGTAATCGAACTACGGCTGCCATACGTAAAGAAAAACAGTGTTACTTAGAATGGGAAATTAATAATAATATCGGGAACAGTAAACTTTTATGGAAAAATTTGAATCAAATGGGGGTAAATAATAAAATAAAAGGGATATTCCAGACAATATTGATGCCAGTGAATATGCTCAATATTTATATGATAAAGTAGGTGATAGTAGAATAAACCCTGGGTTATTAAATATTTTTTCACAGAGCAAATATATAGAGAAACCTGAACAAGAGTTTGATTTCACATGTGTGGACAGAGATACAATAATTAGAATTCTGATGCAGCAGAAGTCTAATGCTGTCGGTGTAGATGGCATATCTTTAAAAATGATCATGCTCATTTTGCCTGTCATTGTGGACTACTTTGCGCACATCATAAATACCTGCATTCTAGATGGCGTAGTACCTAGTATTTGGAAAACTGCTATTATTAAACCAATTGCTAAACATAATGATTGTACTACAGTCGATGATTTACGATTCATAAGTATTTTACCCGTGATGTCGAAAGTTTTGGAGAAAGCATGCTGTGATCAAATCATGAGTTACTTACATAATAATAACATTTTGCCTTCTTTTCAGTCTGGATTTAGAACTGGGCATAACACTAATACATGTTTGTTAAATATTGTTGCCATTTTGTTAAATAATTTTAATAATTCTGATATTTCTCTGGCAATACAAATAGATTTCTCTAAGGCATTTGACATGGTTAATCACAGCATGTTACTGGCTAAACTTAGATATTACAATTTTTCCGACAGATCTATTCAGTGGTGTAATAGTTATTTTAATAATAAAAACTTTAAGGTGCATATATCTTCTTCTTCTTCTTCTTCTTCTAGCTTTTATAGTTTAAATTGTAGTATGCCGCAGGGACCTATTCTCGGCCCGTTGTTTTTTCTCATTTTTGTAGCTGATATGCCATCAGTATTTGATTTTTCCACTGCTCATTCATATGCTGATGATACTACCATACTTGCTACTTTAGATCCCTCTAATATTAGTAAACAAATTGAACTTGTTAACAGTGATCTGAAAAAACTATCTACTTGGGTAAAAGACAATGGGCTTAAAATAAATGCTGCTAAATCATCATTTCTTGTAGTTGGGAAATGTGATACCATTACTCATTTGGGTCTCCATGTAGATGAAAACTTGTTATTCAGAGAACATCTGAATAAAAAGTTGATTGCTGCACGAATTAAATTAAGACATCTTTATCAGTTTAGAAATGATCTCAGTGTGGATGTGAAACTTCGTCTCATAAATGCTCTCATTTTATCTCTCTTTGATTACTGCGGTTGCACATACGTACCAAATTTAACAGAAACTGACAAACATAGAATTACTCTACTGCAGAATTCGTGTTTACGCTTTGTTTATGGTGTACGTAAATTCGATCACATTACCAAATATCGCTCAATGGCTAAGATGCTTTCTGTTGATGATCGTGTAACATAGATGTATCTCTGTCAAATACAGAAAATTATAAAAACTGGTACCCCACTTTATTTGCTCGACAAATTAATAATAAAACAGTACAACTATGCGCTACGGATGAAAGATCTATACATTGTTCCTTCATATAGAAAATCTAAATTTAAGGGCTCTTTCTCTTACCTTGCACCATTTCTTTATAATAATATACCGAATGATTTGAAATCTCTTTGTGTAAATTCATTTAAAAACAAAATTAAGAAATTATTTGAGTAGCACCATTTTTATTTTTTTCATTTTTTTTTTAATTTTTCTTGTTTCCAAGTTTTACTTAATAAATTGTCATTTACATCCAGTTAATGTTTGTGTAAACTATGATCAATATAATTTGTAATTGTTTCAGTAGTACCATTGTTTTTTCATGAATTACATTTTACATTGTCATTTATAATTAATATCTGTGTAAAATTAGGATCAGTGTTTTGTTTATATTGCTGTATTTTTTCATGTATATACTTGGACTATGTTTTTGATTTATAAAGTTGTCAATTTGTCATTTTGGCATCTTGCACATCATGTTTATATATGTGTATGGTTAGGTGGAAGACCAGCCTTTGGCTGAACGTCGCCTTTTGGTAAAAAAAAATTATCTCTTCTATAATAAATAGATATAATTTATTTCAACTTGTTATTAAATAGCACGCGTCCATTCCTACTTCACATCTGAATTCAATTTTAGATAGTGTTGAAAGGAAAATAATGCGACGCAGTCGTTGCGGATAAAAGGCCCAGTCGGCCGGTTAATTAAGCGCAAACCTCGTCGTTATCTGGTGCTTTATTCAGTTCCCGCCCCACTACACAGCACAACGATGCGGTTCGGTTTCTTGGGCCCTTGGCTACCACTCGAATACGCTAGTTGCAACGGGGTAACCACCACTCATCGCACTGCTCTTGCGCTGTTGTTTAGTGAAATAAATTCCAAGGCACGTTACATCAAACTGTCAAGTGCGTCCAATTAAAAACATGTTTAGTCTGAACGAGTGGAACTGATGAGCGAACACGGTATACGAGTTAAATTTCAAGAAAATGAATACACTTTTTCACGATTTAACCATGGCACATCTTTATACAAAATATTTTACTTCCTTGTATTAATTTTTTTCAAACTTCTAAACACATAAAGAAAAATGAGACATATTCATAGGTTTATGTACAAACGTATATATAATATACGTACATATCATAAATTCCATAATGAATATTATTTTAAATTAATGGTTACAATAAAAACTGAGTATTAATAATGTGGTCTACTTTATGGACCATTGGAGATACAATCATAAAATTTTCAGATAACTGTAACATATCTGTCTTAATTTTAGAACAAAAGGGTTACAAAAAATATTCAGAATTAATAACTGTATAGAATAAGTTTAAATTTGTTTTTATATTTTGCGCTCATAATGAAGTCATTACGAAGCCTATTTGCGTATCGAAAGAGCTTTCATTTTGGTACGCAATTTTTAGTCGTAGGAGTTGGTACTAGATGACATTTACTTATGTTGATGAAGTTGACTTCTCCAAGATATTTGATGGGATTAATCATGATATTTTACTTTTTCAAATGCAACACACTATTCATCGATTTTTTTCAATCGTACTTTTTTTTTCGAATCGGCTACTATAAATTGTCAATAATGGAAGCACTGCTCAATCCGGTTCCCAAGGGGTTCGAACCTAAAACAGTTCCTGTTTCTTTTATTCATTAATGATATTTGCGAACATGTTCAATGCGATATCCCATTATACACAGATGATATTAAGTTATGTAAGGAGATTTGAAACGTACAGGACTGCAATGAATTACAAAATATTTTAATTTGTATTCACTCATGGTGTGGAAGATATAATCCACCCTTAAGCATAGAAAAATATTCATTTACGACTTTTACTCGTAAAAAATTCTTTTTTAATTTATTTATGAAATCGAGACAGTACCGTTAAACAAATAGGTAAATAAAAAACATATGAACATAACTTTTAAACACAATCTAGCTTTTACTACGCACATAACTGAAACAGTGTTAGCATGTAATAAAACTCTTGGTTTTTTATACAGAGTGATCAAAAATAACTGATTTAGTTTGCAATACAATTCTAAGGATCTTTTTATTTCACAGTTTACACAACACCAGGTAAAAGCGGAAATACTGTTGGGATGCGACTCCAAATTCCCAACTATTTTTATTTCGATCAGAGAAGGACAATATCTGGTGTAGTTTCTACTCGATTTATTAAATAATTTTATGAATACAAAATAAACAAACAGTAATTAATTAAATAATAGATCATAAGCATATTCTCGAAGAAGTCGGAGTTCTGGCAGTTCTTTGTAGGCGGCTCGAACCAGCTGCAATCGTGGGTCTGCAGGATGAACACAACTTCGGTCAACGGTGTGGTACTGTTTCTTCGGTAGTGATACGACTCGAAGGATGTAGGGTTTGGAATCAGCTCGTTGGAAAAGCTGAGACTGCAGCCGAGGGTCCAGTGGATGTAGACGGCTTCTGCCGATGGCCCGGAGACAGGATCTCGAAGGAGAAATTCTCTTCAGTTCGTAGGCCTCCTGGTCTGGCTGCTTTTGCTGCTGAGCTAGTTCCCTCAATGGCAGCCGCCGAGCAGTCTGGAGAAATCTAGGCCGACCTCCGGATGATGGGGAGGTGCACACCTCGATGGAAGATCGGGCCGTGATGATCGGCTCGGAGAGACATGCGGACTTGATGATCCTCCGTTGTCGGTGTCGGACCTGGTTCGTCCTACGTCCTCTTGAATGTGCCGTTGTGAAGGCTGTTGGACCAAGAGTTAGGTTGGCTAGAAAAGATCTAGCCTAGTCACCTGTTGGCAGGTGGTAAAAAGAGAATGTGACCGTCAGCTTTCCTGGCTGTTACAGTCTTGGCAAGAAGCTCGTCCTTCAGTAATTAAACCGTGGGATTACACTTGGAGCAAAATTCGAGTGAATCGAGATTCGGAGCGAAAACCGAATTAGTCGTGACTCCGAGTGAGGAGTGAAGATGCTATGAAAAATGCGCTCTCTTATCTCAATCCGCAATGGTTTGCTGACCGTCGAAGTAACTGGGTACTCTCAGCGCCATCTATCAAGAAAACCGCGCGCTGGCCAGACGATCGATAATCGTGACGTGAAAAGTGCGTAGTGCTTCGCTGCTGTGTAGCACTATTTTCTTGAAACCGATCGATATGACGCTTAACACGTTGAAAACTAGTTCTCGCGCCAATTGGGTAGCCTTTTATTTTCTTACTGAAGGCGCGACGCAACAGAACCCCCCTCCTAGTGACCTTTTTCGTTGGTCACGGAATGTATCGAGTTGGGGAGCGCACTTGCCTGCCGCTTCGAGTGATCCATTTTGCTTGCGGTGTGACCGACGGTGTGACTAAAGACAAGAGAAATGAGTCGGCAGTAGTCGAATGGTTGAATTCTTCCCTTGTGGACAAATATGCTGGCTTGAGACGATTAATTGAGACTACGATTTTCTGTCCGTTCCTGCTAATGCTGAAATACTTATCGCCCCGCTCCAGAACCGGAAAGGGTCCGTCATAAGGACTTTGAAGTGGTTTTCTTGCTCCATCGTGGCGGACGTAAACATGTGAAGTCGTGTTGAGTTCCTTGAACACAAACGTGTCAGATTCACGGCGTTCCTCTCTTCGTACAGGTTTCAGTCGCTGGAGTAGCTCACGAAGCTGCGTCACGAAGTCGATAGGCTCGAGGTGGTGTCCTGCCGATTCAGTGAGGAATTCCCTTGGTAATCGTAGAGTCTCTCCATAAGTTAACTCCGCTGTAGTGGCCCCAAGATCTTCCTTCCACGCGTTGCGAATTCCAAAAAGGACGGTAGGCAAAGTTTGAGTCCACTGCTGTGATCCATGACACTTAAGCCCTGCTTTGAGTTGCCGATGGAATCGCTCGATCATGCCATTCGCGGCGGGATTGTACGCCGTAGTCCGGATTCTGGTGAAACCAAGCAGTGTTGATAAATTTCTGAAGAGTCGTGACTCGAACTGTCGTCCTTGATCAGTTGTCACTCGAAGAGGTACTCCAAATCTAGTGATCCAACCATTATAAAATGTCTGGGCTACAGTTTCCGCTTCCATGTTGGGTATTGGCCAAGCTTCTGGCCAACGTGTGTATCGGTTGATACACGAAAGCACGTACCGTTGTCCCTCTGATACTGACAGTGGTCCCACGATGTCCAAATGAATATGTTCGAATCGGGCGGACGGCGGTGTGAAAGTTCCCTCTGGTGCGTGAACATGCCTGGTGATCTTGTTCTGCTGACAGGCCCCGCATTGTTTGGCCCATCGATGGCAATCTCTGGCGATGAATGGCCACACAAATCTTTGCGTAACCAGTTTGGTCGTAGCCTTGACCCTGGGTGTGATAAACTGTGCAGGCTGTTAAAGGCGATTCTTCTGTAAGACGGTGTCAAGTACGGGCGGCTTCTTCTGTCATGTTTATTCGGTATTATTCTCTTCACCTTCTCTGATCACGTCCGGGTCACCAGTTTGATGGGATGCGACTCCAAATTCCCAACTATTTTTATTTCGATCAGAGAAGGACAATATCTGGTGTAGTTTCTACTCGATTTATTAAATAATTTTATGAATACAAAATAAACAAACAGTAATTAATTAAATAATAGATCATAAGCATATTCTCAAAGAAGTCGCAGTTCTGGCAGTTCTTTGTAGGCGGCTCGAACCAGCTGCAACCGTGGGTCTGCAGGATGAACCCGGCTTCGGTCAACGGTGTGGTACTGTTTCTTCGGTAGTGATACGACTCGAAGGATGTAGGGTTTGGAATCAGCTCGTTGGAAAAGCTGAGACTGCAGCCGAGGGTCCAGTGGATGTAGACGGCTTCTGTCGATGGCCCGGAGACAGGATCTCGAAGGAGAAATTCTTTTCAGTTCGTAGGCCTCCTGGTCTGGCTTTTTGCTGCTGAGCTAGTTCCCTCAATGGCAGCCGCTCTCTTATCTCAATCCGCAATGGTTTGCTGACCGACGAAGTAACTGGGTACTCTCAGCGCCATCTATCAGGAACACCGCGCGCTGGCCAGACGATCGATAATCGTGACGTGAAAAGTGCGTAGTGCTTCGCTGCTGTGTAGCACTATTTTCTTGAAACCGATCGATATGACGCTTAACACGTTGAAAACTAGTTCTCGCGCCAATTGAGTAGCCTTTTATTTTCTTACTGAAGGCGCGACGCAACAATACTATTTGACATGTAATTTTTAGAATAAATACAAATAGCTTATATTAGAGCAGGAACCTGACAACTAATAGGATTTCGGATGGTTGAAATACTTTAGATTATTGCTCTGAGGCTAATGTAAGAAATAAACAGTTATGGGTATGGATAACAACAACCATTGTAGCAAAAAAATATAAATGTAATGAAATTTTAAATTTTCAAATGTCACTGTCAACAGTTCCACGACAGGAAATAAATTTATGTATCAGTCTTACCAATTTCAAGTAAATTTTGGTATTGCCAACTGAATTAGTTATTTTTGATCACTCTGTACGTAATTCTAGGAATTTTTCAATATACAGGTGTTTATTTTATATAGGTCACTATTGCTATCTCGAGAATTATAAGAGCTACTAAGATAGTTAAATAAGCAAACAATTTCTATTTCACAAGACAAATTTAAATAAAAGAAAAATATTTTTTTTGGGCTAGCGGTTCTCAAAATACTGGACATAACTTTTTAATTTTAAATGAGAACATATATTTTTTATTTGTTAATTTGTTAGAGAATTTAATTCAAAATTCAGTGATATCATATTTTTATACGCTTACATAACAATTTTTTTAAAGAAAAATGCATGTAAAATTTTATACTAATTTGATTAAAATATGGCTATAAATACATGTCACTGAAGAAGTGAATGTTTTGTTCTTGTAAGTGATCAAAATGTCAACGTAAACAAAATATTCATGTATTTCTTTCATGGCAATGTAATCATACACTCTTATTATAACTATATTTTAATCAAATTAATATGAAACTTTACATGCATTTTTCTCAAAAAAATCATTGTTAGGGAATAAAAGTATTATATCACTGAATTCAGAATTAAATTCTTTAACGAATGAGCAAATAAAATATATATGACCTCATTTAAAATTTAAAAGTTAGGTCCCCAATTTTGAGAACCAAATTTCTCTTTTCTTTAAGTTTGTCTTGTAAAATAGACATTGTTTGCCCATTTAACCGTATTTGTAACTCTTACAGTTCTCGAGATAGCAATGGTGGCCCATTTAAAATGAACACCCTGTAAAAACTTTTAAAATTTTGTACTATGCCTTTGTTCGCTCAAAGGTAATAATATGCAATTCTGATTTGGTAATCACCATACAGTACTCATAAGATTAGCATTGAGCAAGTTCAGCATCGCTTTCTAAAATATTTTTGAAAAGTTTTTCTATGCCCAACGCATTCTATTAGAACCGTTCTCTATCGAGTCAATTGATAACAGATATACTAGTATCGCTTTATCTTAATTAATAGTACATTAATACACAAGTATCATAAGGCAGTCTGTTAACGTACGAGTTCAAGTTTTATAAAGTGCGAGTGCGTTAACAGGCCTTATGATACATGTTTTTTATATTATTTTTTTTCTATTGAGGTAATTATTTTTTAAAATGCGACGTAAAAAGTATGACTTAGTGTTTTTTTGTCAGTTATGTTTATGTTGGTAGCGCTTCCCACTAACAATTGAAATTTCATATTTTGACAACTAGTGATTAGTGTATTGTACCTGATTCAAGGTCTGATTCTGAATGTAAAATTAACAAATTATATCAAGTTGAATAAACATGGACGAATAAAACCAATATACACAATGTACTCCACTGGAACTCTGGGAAGTAGCGGAGAGTGCCGCATATAAACTTATACCCACAAAATGTTTTAATAGCAAAAATCAAAAATCTTAAATATTGATGACGAAGACCGGTTTACTAATGAAGCACCTGATTTGAAGTATCTAGCAATGAAGGTAAATTTATGAAAAAACGAAACGGGATCGCTGGTTCATGTTGTTTATTATAATAAATAAAACATTTTTAAATAATGAAAAACTTTAATGAAGAATTTTTTGACTTTTACACCTTTTACATTCCACTGCCAGGTCTCAGCTGCACGCTGCATAGATAATAGCTGTTCTCACATTTTTCAATACAGAACAAGAAGAGTCTAGTCGTCACGCTGGCAGCATCCCGAAGTAATACGATGTATGTTCCAAGCGCCAGCAAAACCCGGGTTGTTATATTAGTTTTTAAAATTAGTTTAAAAAAATCTGATGTGGCCAGCACATTACCTTCCGTCAGTTCTATGTATTTTGTACAAATTTCATACGGAAAGTTCCATGCTAAATTAAATATTCTATTTCTTGTACATTACCTTCCGGCAGTTGCGTGTATTTTATGTAAATTTCATACAGAATATTTTTATTTTGTGACGTTTTCTATATACAGTGTAATGTATCTGCAGAAATAAAAGATTTATTATTATTACTATTTCTTGTACATTACCTTAAAGCAGTTGTATGTATTCTATACAAATTCCATACATAAAGTAAAAGATCCTATATTTCCAGTAAATTATAAGACAAACACACTATGTCAATTTCACTTGACACTGACATCTTTCAATCAGAATTTTCTTAATATAGTAGCTGTTTCCATAGCTATGGCTACTTTATGAAATTTAATTTCTTTATAATTTTTTAACACTATATCCATTTAATATTAAGTATAAAATGTAGTCAAATCGTATAGAGAATAAAATATTCTTTAATATTTATAATAACATCAAATGTGAAAAAATTATACTTAACATAGTTTTTTCAAGAAAAACTGTTAAAATCTTCAAATTATGGTACTTCCGGTTGACTAATTATAACCAAAATCTAATCAGCTCTTCATATGGATGTAACGAAGAAGTATACGAAAAAATTATAATTTTTGTAACTGTAGTATTAGAGTTATCGCAGACGAAAATTTTGTTACACACACACACATCCATACACACACACACACACACACACACACATACATACATACATACAGACACCATCGTAAAAATAGTAAATTCGTATTCTAGGGACCCTAAAACGTGCTTATTGATTAAAAATTCATCATCGAATTTTTTGACCAAAGACAATACCTTCCTTACCTAAAGGTGACGGAAGGTAAAAAAGTATGAGAACTCGAGTTTTATGCGTTAGATATTGTTTTTGTCAGATTTTTTTTTAAATGAGTATTTTTCACTCCACACAAAACATAGATCGTTCTCATGTCAAAATCAAGGTTAAAATATTAAAAATTTAAATAGTCAAGAGTTCAATACGTGGAAGTGAAAGTCATGGATTAGAACATCAACTTTTGATAAGTTTATTGTGCATACTTGCTTGCCATAGTTTTTTTTTAAATCTTAGATTGTGGTTTTACGGGTTACTCCGGTGCGTGTACACGTGAATAACATAATTCTCATGTCGGTTCCCAAAACTAAAAATTATGTACTGAGATTATTCGCCGTAACTAATCACCTGTGGTTGGATTTCATTAAAAAATATGCTTATTATAAACCAAGCAACACACCAAATAAATTATTTTTATTAGATATTGAAATGCACGTTGTACAGTCTAACCTATAGGAATAAATATGATGGGACAGATGCCCAAAGCCATAGCCACTTTTTTTAAACTGTCAAATCCTGAACGTTATTCGGGACACTGTTTCAGACGTTTGTCAGCATAACATATGGCTAATAGTGGTGCAGACATCATGACAATTAAAAGTCATTGTAATGTAGTGAGGTGGATATATAAATTGGTACACCATCTACAAATATATTGCTTATTTAGCACATGTTTAGCTCTAACTATTTACATAAAAAGAACAGGACGTTATGGTGGTTATACATATTCTCTGTATGGATTAGTCTGAACATAGTTTTAACAGGTTGTATATAACACTTAAAACTTAACTCCTAGGGACATTTTACCGAAGCAACTTGTAACTCTATCTTACACCCCTCCCCTTTAACAGAAAAGGATATTTCACAAGTTTAACCGTTTAGGCGGCCTTAGTAGTTCTCTAGGTCTCAATGGTTTTTTTAACCGATTTTGGCGATATAGTTACTTTTTGCCTTTCCTCCTTAATTATCCTATCAATTATCGTCTTATAACTATCACTTTCGCGTACATTACTCGCTGTATCATTGCTTACTTGACTAGGGAGTTCTGTATTAGTGAACTCTGGATTTACAACGTTCAGTATCGCCAAACCATCTCTATCTCATCCGAAATGAAGTTAAAATAAACCGAACTGTCCTCTGCACTTCGTTTATCATCAATTGATAAACGCGATAACCCATCGGCTGCGGCATTTTTACAACCTTTATTATATCTATATGTTTAGTCAAATCCACTCAAAAATAGAGCCCACCGTTGTAAGCGCCCTGCTGCCATTTGTGGAATATCTTTAAGTTCGCCAAACAAAACCTCTAGCGGCTTATGATCCGAGGCTATAACAAATTTCTTCCCATCCGGTACTGATACAACTTTTTTACAGCCCAAAAGATAGCTAACACTTCTTTATGAATAACCGAATAATTTTTCTCTACCGCTGACAAAGTTTTCGACGCGAAACAAATAGGTCTTTCTGTACCATCTTCGAACTCGTGCAACAGCATTGCCCCAATGCCTACTTGCAAAGCATCACATGCAAGAATAACTTTCTTGCCCGGATCAAAATGTACCAGGTTTTGACCAGATGCAACGAGTTACTTTATTTGTTAAAACTTTTTTCGAAATTTTTTGACCATACAATCGCCTTGTTTGGTTCCGCAATGTCATACAATGACTTTAAAACCATTGAAACGTTAGGAATAAATCTCCCATAGTAATGTATAATTCTTGTTTATTCACTGAAAACTCTTTAATGAATTTTTCGATCAAACCATTACCTCTCTTGCATTCGGTATGGCGAGACATAATAAAGCAATTGCCTCTATGAAACAAATATGGAGTCTAGGGGGAAGAAATTTTCAAAGAAATCCCAGGATAAGATGGATATGTTTGAAGCCGTAGTCAAAAGTATTGTGATGCAGTCGGTACCTACCTGGTGGAGGTGCTCGATCACTACACACATAGAGTTGTGCCTGTAGCTGTAAAGTCGTATGCGGGGTCGTGGGACGTGACAAGAATATGTGAGCAAAATTAATGCAAGGGAAAAGGGCGCCACCGGCGCTAATGAGTGAAGCTGTGTGAATGGTGTGCGCCAGATTTCGAGTGAATTTTAAAAACCAAGTAAGTTTTAACAAACTTTTATTTGTCGGCGTGAAAAATATACAAAAAGATATTGATATATTGAGCTGCCTAAATTAAAAAGAACAAAATATACTTAACTAGACTTGTTGGGGACGCGTCTGTCGAGCCTGGAGCAGACCAAGCCCACCTGGTGCGAGCTGGCTGACATGGAACAGCGGTAACAGACGCTGGGCGGCCCTAGCGTTAGTGTGGCTGTTGGTGATATCAAGGCCACGTAGGAGTGTTGGCCCCAACACCTAGCTTAGTTCACTTGTGGTAGTTTACTGTCTTTGTGTAGCTGGTGGAAAGCCACTTAGGTGTGGTGGAACCGAAGAGTACGGGGCACTTCTAGCAGCTGCCTGCTGTTATTGCGCTTGTACTGTAGTACTTCTGCCTGTCGGGTTGCGGTTGGCCTTGACACCAGTCTGCTTGTAGCTCGAAAAGACGTACAACTCGCTACCAAGCAGACCCAGTTACCCAACACCAGGGCGAAAAAAAACTGCAAAAAGCAAAGGCAGATAAATGTACTTGTGACAAGGTCACTTATGCTTGCGCAAAAATTCTCCACCAAAAAGGAATAAGAATTTAAGGTCACAAAAGAACCAGCAAGAGAAAATGAAATACAGAGTTTTTGCGGAAGCAACAGTAACCGAATGTTGTAAAGAAAACTGAAAGTGCACGGCAAAAAAAAATAGCATACAAAATGTTTATACAAAAAATCCAAAAAAAAAATACGCTTACAGCGCAGAATTGTTAGATGATTAGATGTTTTACAAAGAAACTGCAGTCCAAAGAATTGCTATAGAAAATGAAAACACAAAAAATACGCAAAGCACAGTGTAGAGCTCGGATCAGGATTGCCGATTACGCTTAAAGCTTAGCAGAATATTTTCTCGATCCTCCCACAAGTTGTACGTTCACTACAGTACTAAACATACTAGAAAGCAATAATGGAAATCTTGATCACTAAATGAAAACAAAATTCACAAAATAAACGGCTCATCCAGCGTGAGTGCACGTAGGCTTAAAGCCAGACAAAGTATAGGTAAAAGTAGGATGAATTATGCCAAAAGTAATAAACCAAATTAGAAAATACAGTATATCAGAGAATATCCTACGAGAGAAACTAAAGCGGTTAAAGACCAAACTTCGTGGTATATGCAAAAACTAAAGAACGGACTAAAACGTGCACGCACACTCGACGCCACTATACCGAGAGCCGGTGACCAAGAGGCGCTGACCGAGAAGAACTTTCGAAGAAACGTGAGGGACGCTGAAACAAGCTTATTTATGCTTGTAGAAAATATCTAAAGGTAGGTGAAGAATAAAGAGATTGTACACAATTATAAAAACAGGAATTACAGTATATTACTCTACGGGGCGGATATATACGGATGAGCAGAATATAAACAAATAGAAGATATGCAAGTATGGTACATAAAGTGAATTTTGGTCCTCCACAACAGAGTATACAGGCTGTTCATTTCAAATGGGCCACCATTGCTATCTCGAGAACTATAAAGAGTTACAAAGACGGTTAAATTAACAAACAATTTCTATTTCACAAGACAAATTTGAATAAAAAAAAAATTGACAAGCGGTTCTCAAAATACGGGATCTAACATTTATATTTTAAATGAGGTGATATATTTTTCATTTGCTCATTCGTTAGAGAATTTAATTCTGAATTCAATGATATATTTTTATTCTCTTACATAATGATATTTTTCAGAAAAATGCATGTAAAATTTCATATTAATTTGATTAAAATATGGCTATAATAAGAGTGTCATAAATGGAAAGAAACGAATACGTGTTCATTTTTTTAAAATAGAATTAGATTGCCATGAAAGAAATACATGAATATTTTGTTTACGTTGACATTTATGATCACTTACATGTACAAATCATTTACGTCTTTAGGTCAGGGCACTCTAATTCTACGTAATAAAAAAACATGTAGTCATTTTTTCCATTCGTGGCACTCTTATTATAGCCATATTTTAATCATATTAGTATAAAACATTACATGCATTTTTCTCAAAAAAATTGTTATGTAAGGGTATAAAAATATGATATCACTGAATTTTGATTAAATTCTCTAACAAATCAGAAATTAAAAAATATATGTTCTCATTTAAAATTAAAAAGTTATGTCCCGTATTTTGAGAACCACTGGCCCAAAAAATAATTTTTCTTTTATTTAAATTTGCCTTGTGAATTAGAAATTGTTTGCCAATTTAACCATCATCTCGAGATAGCAATGGTGGCCCATTTAAAATGAACACCCTGTATAGTAGTGAGGTGAAAGCATTAAAAATTACATCAGAAACAGGAAAGAGAATAGTAAAATACGAGGAGCAAGTAAGAAGGAACAAAAACTAAATTCTGCAAGAATTCTGGCTTATTACGAAAGAAATGCATATTCTACAGTACAAATAGAGAGGCCACGCATAAATGGAGAAAACACATATTACGAGCTATATCAGAGGGATCGGAACATACAACAGCAAGAACAACAACGTAAGGTGAACAATTCGAATTACAACATACGATATAAATCAAACCAAACGTCAATACCAAGGTATTTACTGGACGAAAAGAAAAATATCAAGAGGATTGCCAGATTCAGATGTGGTAATGAAGAGAGATACAACAAATACTGGTTATCAAGTGAAGATAGAAGGTGCAGGCTATGCGGGAGAAAAGAGGAAATGTGTAGGCAGCTAAGGACATCGTGCAGAGAGAAGGAAGAAATGAAAAGTTTCTGTTAGACGAATTAGGTTTAGGACATGACTGGATGAAAGAAGTAATCAAGAAACGGGGGATTAATTTAATACTATATATATATATATATATATATATATATATATATATATATATATATATATATATATATATATATACCGGGTGGCGCTCGAAATCCGTTACATAGGCATTTAATATGGGAAATAAGAATAATTTGAATATTTGCCTCCCATTAAAACTTATTGCAGTAAAACTTTATACACATGTTTGGGAACACTTATTACGTCATATTAATAACAAATTGTTTAAAATTAATTAAGAATAATTAAGTAAAATAAGAAAATGTTATAGCAATTTTAATGTGACAATGATTATTTCCTATAAAAGAAAGCTTAACATGCAAGTGATCGTTGCATGGTGGTAGCGTGCTAGCTTTTTGTTCTAAAGATTGTGGGTTCAAACCCCCAGCACACTTCTTTAATTTTTTTTAAATTTTTATTTTTCTATTTATTTTTGTGTTTTTATTTGTTTTAATATTTTTTATTTATTTTTATTTGTTTTTATTTATTTTTATTTGTTTCTTTTTATTTTTATTTGTTTCTTTTTATTTTAATTTAACAAGAAAAACAGTAAAACTGCAATAAATAGAAACAAATAAAAATAAATAAAAACAAATAAAAAATAGTAAAACAAATAAAAACACAAAAATAAATTGAAAAATATTTTTTTAAAAAAAATTAAGAAGTGTGCTGGGGGTTTGAACCCACAATCTTTGGAACAAAAAGCTAGCACGCTACCACCATGCAACGATCACTTGCATATTAAGCTTTCTTTTATAGGAAATAATAATTGCCACATTAAAATTGCCATAACATTTTCTTATTTTATTTAATTATTCTTGATTAATTTTAAACAATTTGTTATTAATATGACGCAGTAAGTGTTCCCAAACATGTGTATAAAGTTTTACTGCAATAAGTTTTAATGGGAGGCAAATATTCAAATTATTCTTATTTCCCATGTTAAATGCCTATGTAACGGATCTCGAGCGCCACCCGGTATATATATATATATATATATATATATATATATATATATATATATATATATATATATATATAGCTGTACCCGCAACTTCGCCTAAATATAAATATTTCAACATTTACGTTAATATTATGTACACTGACGCTGAATTGAAGGCTTTTAAATAATTTATTATCACTCCCAAATATACAACTGATTTATTCAACAAACTAAAGACAAGTACAACAATTTCTACAGCAAAACCCGGTATATGCCTAAAGTAGTGGGAGGCGTGCGAAATCTTATGCACAATTATCACTAGAAGTCACACTCCGCCCTTTATGCTGAAGAATAACATACATAGCAAAAAAATTTAAGAAAATAAAAATTTGAACTTAAGTATTTATACATATTCTAAACATATAGGCGGTTTAACATGTCGCCAGGGTCGCGATCTGTCAAAGTTTTTATTTTCCTGGGTAACATTACTATTGTTTACAGTGTTAGTATTCTGATTATTATTTACATTTGAAAATTGTTCGACAATTGGATTATCTTCTATATTTACATCGTTTTCACATCTTTCATGAGTTTTATTATTATGTATTGGCAAATTGTTGAGAATATGTTTTAACAATTGATTACAGTGACGTTTCCATTCTATATTTCCTAATTCTGGTACAATTACTAAATAGGTAGTACTATTTAATTTTTTTTATAATTTTACGATCGCCCTACAAAAATTTTCATTTGTTTAGTTTGGGCTTTTAACACATTTTTGGAAACTTTTTCTTTATTAATGGTATTTGAAATTTAATTTTTACTTGTGAAATAAGGTAACACTTGAGAAAATCTGTTTTTTATGTTTCTACCGAACACAATCTGAGCATGATTCTTCCTGTTGTACTATGAATCGAATTTCTATAATCGAATAGTATATTGTTGAATATTAAAATTAAACTCGATAGCTTTTTATTATATAACGACTTTTTAATGGCATTTTTAATTATTTTGACAGTATTTTCCGCTGCACCGTTTGATTGCGGATGGTAAGGTGGACTGGTAATATGTTCGATATTGTTTAGCGTTAAAAAATTAATTTCACTGGAATGTACAAATTGTCTAGCATTGTCGGAAACTATAGTTATAGGAATTCTAAATCTAGCAAAAATTGTGCGTAAAGCTTCTGTTGTAAATTTAGCAGTCATTGTTTTTGTTGGAAAAGCTTCTACCCATTTGCTATGTGCATCAATAATTACTAACAAATAGTAACCAGCGTATTCCATATAATCCATATGTATTCTTTCAAAGGGGTGAAGGGGCCATGTCCACGGATTCATTTTAATTTGTTGGGGGTGAATTTAAATTTTTCACACAAGCTTCACAAGATTTACATAAATTTTCTGTCAGAATCTAATTTTGGCCACCAAAAATAAGATCTAGCTCTGCCCTTCATTTTACTTATACCAAAATGTGAGGAATGTAAGAGATTTAACATGGGTTCGCGCAATTGTTCAGGAATTATGATTCGGTTGTTCCAAAATAAACTTTCGTCCTCGCAAGATATTTCATTTCTACGGAAATTATATGGTTTTAAGTTTGTATTAATTTCTTGTTTTACGGGCCATTCTTTACGAACATATTGAATGATTTCACTTAATAATTTATCTTTACGTGTAGATTCCTTAACTAAATCAAAATTTATTGGAACTATTTCATTATTTAAATATTCACAAAAATTTACATCTACATTTTCCGGGTTCATGTGATTTTCAGTATTCAGTAATGGTAATCTTGACAAACTATCAGCAGTATTCTCAATCGATTTAACATATTTGATATCATAAGAATAATTTGATAAAATTATGGCCCAACGTCTTAAACGATTTGCTGAGTGTACTGGAATGCCCTAATTAGGGGGAAATATTGTTAATAAAGCCTTGTTATCAGTTACTAATTTAAATTTCTTACCATACAAATATTGACGAAATTTATTGATTCCAAATATAACTGCTAAGCCTTCTTTTTCAACTTGCGCATATTTAGTTTCACGTTCACAGAGAGGTCGCGATGCGTAAACTATCGGACGTTCAATGTGTGACAGATAAATGTGGCTTAACACCGCCCCAACCACTGTGTCGCTCGCATCTACAGTTAATTTTAAGGGTATTTCAAAATCAAAATGTGCTAATATTTTTGATGAGATTAATTTTTGTTTGGATTCATTAAATGCACGATCACAATTATCAGTCCATTTCCATTTACAATCTTTCTTTAAGAACTGGTACAGTGGATTTAAGATTTCAGCTAGATTATTAACAAATTTGCCATAGTAATTTATTAACCCAAGAAAAGATTTTAATTGAGTAATATTTTCGGGAATAGGTGCTTCTTGAATTGCCCGGATTTTCTCAGGACATGTGCGAATGCCATTTTTGTCAATAATATGACCAAGATAATTTACTGAATTTTGGAAAAAACTACATTTATCAATATTTAATTTAAAACCACAGCTGGGTAAATTTGTAAATACCAAATTTAAATTTTCGACACGCTGCGCTTTAAAATTTTACCAGTAATGAGAATGTCGTCCAAGAAACAGATTGTCCCAGGTATTCCTTGTAGCACCGCCTCCATGATTCTTTGGAACTTCGTGGGTGCAGTGTTGATTCCGAATGGCAATCGGTTATATCTGAACAGTCCCTTGTGGGTCGAAATGGTCAGTAGTTCTTTAGTGGCGTCATCCAGTTCAATTTGCTGGTAGGCTTGCGCTTGGTCAATTTTGGTAAAGTGCTGACCTCCCTGCAACTGACTAAATAAATCATAAGCTTTTGGTAGGGGATAATGTTCCATTTTTAAATGTGGATTAACTGTGACTTTGTCTTTTTTATGACGGGTACAATGGGTGTAGCCCAGTTGCTAAAATCTACTGGTGAAATTACTTCTAGCTTAATTAACTTCTCTAATTCATCTTCTACCTTTTGTTTTAATACAAAGGGTAGTGGTCGTGGTCTACAAAATTTCGGAGTTACGTCTTTTTCTAATTTAAGAGAAATTACTCCTTTATTAAATTTTCCTAGATAAGCTTCAAATAATTCCTTATATTTGTCTAACAATTTATTAATTTCTGCAATTTACATTTACTAAATTAATTTCTTGAATTCCTAATTTAAACAATTTTGAAAAGTCTCTTCCTAAAATGGGTGGTCCTCCTTTATTAATTACTAATAAATTTATGTTATTTAATTAATTTTTGTAACAAATTTTTACACTAATTTGTCCAATAGGCCTTGTATGAGAGCAGGGACAACCTGGCGTTAAGAGAAGCGATGCACTTGGACGTGTGTATACCGTTCACCCGAGCAACTTAGAATGTTATTACTTGCGTATGTTACTCCACTTCATTTTGGGGCCTACTTCTTTCGGCAGTTTAAAGACCATTAAAGGAGTGACTGTCTCACGGAACGCCAGGTTGTCCGTCAACGTCCTCTCCTTGCTTTCTTCTCTGTCACTTATTTCTATCGCATGTGTAATATGACGCTACCTTATTGTATGTAATAGTTCTTGCGAAAGGATCTGCCTGGCACAATTTGATAAATTCCTATAGAGTCGTTTCACGGGGTGATTGAACAATGGCTTGGACATTTTTTTTTTATTAAAATACATTCTTGGTCATTTTCTAGGTGGACTGCTAGGGAAGTGACGGTTGGTGATCTTTCGTGGATGTCAAATGATAGTATTCGCAAAACTGCTTCTGTAGTGGAAGTACGCCATGTAGAATTCTATTGTAGAATAGACACGAAAGCGATTCTACAAATAGAAACCGACGTAGCATGTGAAATAGAATTCTACAGTAGCGTTTATCTTTGTGTATCTTCGATTATGTATTAACCAATATGCAAATATATTGCATTTGTTGTATAATCTGACATAAAATTATTTACTTGACAGATGTCAGTTAGTATTGTCGCTTTGATAGTATGGTAAGTTTTGTATAAAATTATTAGTTTCTTCCGTGGTTTCTTCTTTTAGAAATTAAATTGGATACATGTTTTATTTCAGTGAAAATAATAACGCATTATGTTGCCTTTTCAGCTACATATTGCATATCATTTGTTGGAAGAGGAAAGGCAAGATGTAATCTTTCGACAATATGTACAAAGAAAAGTTTTAATAGATGGTAGTGACCCATTTAGTATAAATGAAACTTTATTCATAGATACGTACAGGCTGACAAAAGATATGGTGAATTTTTTGTATACCCGGCAAAGTCCATACATGGCAAATTCATTGCATCCAAATGCAGTTTCTCCATTATTAAGAAGTGTAACCATATTTTTTTAATCATTTTTGCTGTCTGTACTTTGATATCTATTAGTCACTTTGACTTTAAATTATATCAAAGTGCATTCAAATCAAAAATTACTATATGTCAAAAATTAAAAAGAAAGAAATAGAATATGCTTGCTTACATTTATATGACAAAGAGAAACAATTAATGCGACAGCTACTTTTTCGCGTAACGAAGCGATACTATAAGTGGTGCTCGGGAAGGAGGGAATCATTGCGTATTGACGGCGTGCTGCCAAATTTGCGATAATGTGACGTCACTAATAGAATTCTATACGGCATACTTCCAACACTGATGTGCTAATGTATCGTCCCGCTTGGTACACGTTTATTTCGTACCGGGAATTTTCTACAGAAAACGTTGCCTAGTCGCTACCTTTGGTCACATATTTACACACGTATTTAATTGATTTTACTGAACAACAGTATTCAACATTGATGTGAGCGTTGAATGTACGCAGAATGACCGGATTGTATGGAACCACCCACGGATTGTCGATCGGGCCGAACTTGTAGTGGCGGTTTCACCACTGTCTTCTAAAGTTCGGCGTCGATATTTTGGATAACCATAATCTCCTGTCACGGTTTCTGAAAGGAAGTGTTTTGGAAACTTCTCGATGCATTTATTGGATATCATGCACGAAAAATGTAAATTTTCAAGTCCGTATCAGGCCTGAATCATATTTTTAAGTACCATACATGTAACTGTCTGTCTTCGTTTGGGTCTGGAATTTTAGCTCTTATAAGTGAATCAATTTCCAAGCTTCTTATCTTTGTTTTTAGCTATATTAATAAGTGTACGTGCGGAAGCCCTTTCTTTTGCCCCTCTACTGTATACATATAGCACCGGCATTTACCAAAGATTTTTGCCTAATAAGATGCAGAAGTTATCGGACTTTTAAATAAAAACCCTAGCTGTTATGTCATGACGATCTTGAGGTTTGTTTACGGGTAATAAATTTTCTATAATTTCTGACCATGAAGGATTACACGTGAATGTGATGAAAAGATCAGGTCGGCCGAAATTCCGCACGTATGTTATAGCAACTGAGACCTCTCATGCATATATCTGGGACATCCCAACAAATGACGACGGCAGAATGAGCAATTGACCGACACCAGTGACGTCTTCGTTGGCACGTAGAACGTCCTGAAGATGGATGTATTGCTCCGCACGCAGCTTGTTTTGATTACACTGAAGAAACATTAGGCGCTCCGTTTCTATCTTTGTGTAAATATGAACCCAAAATTTATTACTCATCTGTCCACATCTGTGCAAGATAAACTGCTCTCTTCTGATCATCATATAGTACGCATAAAATTTCATGGCAGACACTATTTTTTGCGCGGTTGGTTGACACATCCGAGTATTTACTTGAAGGATATCAATAGAGTACCCGTATTCAAATCTAACGAACATTAGAGGATACTAGAGGGCATCTTAAGAGAAGTGTGACTCGGCGATATGATGTACTCGATCGTCACGTCCATGTGGGATGATGTCTCTATGACCGGAATGTTCCTGGCCGACTAACAAAATAGTGATTTCATTCGTTTTCGGCGTATTGTACAGACTTCTATGTCCTTCAGCCGGCTTTCTATTAGCAAGAATGACCACCGGAAATTTATCTAGATTGTGTGATCCATTCTCTATTGCAAATTTAAACGACTGTACGTATGTGTGTGTGTGTGTGTGTGTGTGTGTGTGTGTGTGTGTGTGTGTGTGTGTGCGTGTGTGCGTGCGCGCGTGTTTGTATGTGTGTAACATAATCTGTTAGTTTGATACTAACTGTATATCAAGATTGGGGATGATTTGGAAACGTGTAGAAAGTTGTGCTTGATGATCGGCAATGAAATACATCTGGAGAAACTTATGCTGTTTAGGATGTAAAGGTAACAAACTCCCTGCCATATGGTATACTTGACCTTGGATTTTAAATGTAGTCATAAATCCATCTTCAGTTATTTGCTTAGCTCCAAATAATATCATTTGAGAAGTCCTATTGTAGGCTCTAATCGACGCAATAATCTGACGTGACTTGGGATTATCCCCGGAAAGAAGAAAACGGAGAGGTTCTGGGAGATCATTGCTGCCTTGGAGTTTAACCGCTCCATTCAAACAACAAAAGCCTGCAGATTCAACTTTCCACTTTAGAGCGGGACAGTGATTGCATTCTGTTGTGATAATGTATATTATCAGATACGAGTAGCAACGACGGCCATGAAAATAATAATAATTGTTTTGATAAAAACGTCATGTCATGTAATAAATAATATGCATAATAAATAAAACAAATAAGTTATGTAAAACTGTAGAACCCACTTGCATAACGCACATTAAGGATATAAAAATATAACATAGTGGCAGCGTATTAGCAAATTGTTTGTGCGTGATATACTAAATACGTCAAAGAAACTAGATCACCCTAAAGGAGACCAAGAAAATCCAGAGTTCCAGCAAATTAATCTATCATTACCACTTCCTGGTCCATTTAGTTTCAAACATACTGAATGGGCGCAGTGGAAAAATCATTTCCAACGATATAAAAGGAAATCCGGTTCAAATGACGCATGTCAAAATAGACAGATAGATGTTCTTATATATAATAAAGGCAAACGATCTTAAGAAGTTTTAGCTTCCTTTTCGCCAGCACCAACAACTTTTGACTAACCATTAGAGGAATTTGATAATTACTATGTATCTGTAGAAATATGATCTATGAAAGAACTAAATTTTAAAGACATACACAAGGGAGCGATTCTACTGAAAAATTTGTAACTGATTTACACAGTTTAGCGAAAACGTGCAATTGAGACAAATTAAACAACGATATGGTCCTACTCGTGCTTGTCATAGGCATGCGAGATACTTATGTTAGTGACAAGTTACAATTAGATCCTGATCTCACCTTAGAAAAAGTTATTACATGTGTTAAACAGAATGAAGAACTCACTCGCCAAAAAGAAGATTTAAAAGAAAAAAATGTTGCTGTCGTTAGAAGGAATCAACAAAGATATAATAATTCAAAAGAAAATTACAAAAATAATTTTCAAAAGAAAGAGAAAAAATTTGAAAATGACAAGAAAAATGCACGAATGTGCATATGATTGGCATGGAAAACTTTCAGAATGTCCAGCAAAAAATGCAAACTGTGGAAGATGTCAGAAAATAGGACATTATAGCAAACAATGTATTCAGAAAAAGAAAAATATTCAAGTAGTTTATTGTTCTGAATCGGATAATGACGATGATTATTTCGTTCATGAAGTTCGAAAAACAGACAATGACGAAAACTAGTTTGTTGGCTCTATCAAGAGTAGTACCTCCAATGACGCTTGGACTGAAAAAATAAAAATAAAGTTTGGAGAAAAAATTAAAAATAAACAATTAAATTCAAATTAGATACTGCTGCAGATGTAACAATGGTACCAGCTTGTGTCATAAAAGAATTTATTTCTGAATTATCTCTGAAGTTAGGCAATAGCAATGTTTAAGTGCAAAAAAGCAAAAACGCTTGTATATATTAGGCACTGTGAAACTACAATTGAAATATAAAAATAAAGAAATCACTAAAGATGTCTACATATCTGAAGAAATTACCGTTGCCATGCTGAGCCGAAATTCATTCCAAAATCTAGGCTTTGTAAGACGAATTTATGAAATAAAAAAGGAAAATAATTGGATTGAAGAGTTCCCAAAGCTTTTTCGTTGGTTAGGTAGCGTTGGAGAAGTATATAGAATAGAAATGAAAGAAAACGCAAAGCCGTATGCAGTCTCTTCACCAAGAGCTGTCCCTATTCCATTAAAAGACAAGATCTAGAAAACACTTGATGAAATGGTGGACAAAAAGGTTATAATACCGGTTTCCCATGCAACCGAATGGTGTGCTCCGATGGTTGTTGCACCCAAAAAAGTGGAGGCATTAGAATTTGTGTCGACCTTTCGAGACTCAACAAGAGTGTTAAACGTCAATTTCATCTCATTCCAAGAATAGAATTATCACTTGCTGGACTCAATGAAGGTAAATACTTGAGCAAATTGGATGCAAACCATGGATTCTGGCAACTGAAACTAGCTAAAGAATCTCAGGATTATACCACATTTATTACCCCATTTGGAAGATTTAAATTTGTTCGACTTCCATTTGGCATCTCGTCTGCACCCGTAGAGTTTAAAAGAAGAATGCATCAAATTTCTTACAGGAGCAAAAAATTGTATTGTTTACATGGATGACGTACTATTTTGTGACGGAAACAAAGAAGAACATGATGAATGTTTTCGAAACATACTTCAGAAGATTCAAGATGCTGGTATGACTCTGAATAGAGATAAATCTGAAATCTGTAAAGTCAAAGATACATATTTAGGTTTCGTCTTGTCCAAAGAAGGCATAAAACCTGATCCAGCAAAAGTAAAATCAATTAAGGAATTGGTTCCTCTGATAAATATCACAGAAGTACAAAGATTTATGGTGATGTTGAATTTTCTAGCAAAATTCGTTCCAAACAAGTCTGAAATCTTGCAAACTATCTCTGTCCTACTAACTTCAAAGAATACTTTTGTATGGGGACCTGCACGAGAAGAAGCATTCAAGAAAATCAAGCACAAATTAATGTCATCACCGTGCTTAGCGATGTGTAATCTTTCAAAAACAATAATAATTTTCCGTGATGCTTCGACGAAAGGTATAGGTGCCGTACTTCTTTAAGAGGAAGATGAAGGAAAAAGGCCTGTAGCCTATATATCTCGGACTCTTACAGATTCAGAAATTATGCGAACATAGAGCGCGAAGCACACGCAATGACTTGGTCCAGCGACAGATTGAAGAATTTCTTACTGGGAAAACATTATACTATCGAAACAGACCATAAACCTCTTATACAAATTTTCAAAACAAAGAATTTAGATGATCTATCTCCAAGACTTCAACGCTTTAGAATGCGTATGATGCGATATGATTATGAGATAGTATAGTAACGTGAAACGCCCGCCATCGCCGCCGCTGAAGGCGTCTATTTATAGCACTGACGTAATCGCGCCAGCAGCCGGGTGACGTAAACAGATGAGCCGCGACATGTTTAATTACATCCGGCCGCCTGAACTTTTTGTGTTCATTATTATTATGCGGTCGAACATTCTAAAACTTTCCTAGAAGGTAATGGCAGCTGTATAAAAGAAACGCAGCTATGCTCGGGAGTTAGTTACATTCAGAGACATAGAGATGTTAAATAGAGTGTTACTGAGTTTGATAAGCATAGCAGTATCGTGGTGAGCGTATGCAGTATAGTGTCGAGTGGAGTTACTGGTAAACTGGAATAGCTGTGGATGTGAATACTCGGTAGTGTTAACGAGTATTGGGAAGCTATAGTGTACAAGGATAGTAACGGCGAGTCGGGAAGTTACTGGTATATTGGGATAGCTATGAAAGTGAATACTCGGTAGTGTTGACGAGTATTGTGAAGCTATGTATACAAGAACAGTAAAAGCGTGTTGGAGTGGATACTCGGCATTGGTGTTGAAGAATTGTGGCATACGGATAGTTAGTGATACTGAGGTTGTGGAAGAGAGAGAGTTACATAAATAGACAGACAGTGAGGTGAAAGGTGTGAATTCTGTCCGAGCAGTTGAATATACAGACGCTGTTGAATCAGTTGCGTATATAGACGCTGTGGAGGTTGGTAGGCGAACAGTTGAACGTAATATAAGTATATAGTGATATAAATATAGTGACATAAATATCGCGTAAACAGTCTTTAAGGGTCTGCAACAGACCGGAAGTCTAAAATTGAAACGCGTAGTCGAAATAAGTAATTAGTAATATCGTAAAAATAAATAGTAGTGTTAATTGGTTAAATATATAGTGTTAGTGTTATCTAATTTTAGTCTTCGATCCCCGGCGGTGCCAGTTGATTTTTCAAAAACTTTCCTAAGTTGTATTCTTTACTGGCAGTTTGTCATGATCCCCTTTCCCTGATTTATCCAGTAGGCTACCTGCCATGAGCACGTCATACTAGACCGTTCCGAGTATAGACGGCATAATTCGCCATATTAAACTACAGTGCCAGCATAACTGTGCAAGAAAAATCAATTGACATCGTCGGTGGCCCGTAGCTCAGTTGGTAGAGTTCCCGCCCGGCATGTGGGAGGTCCCGGGTTCGAGCCCCGGCGGTGCCAATTGATTTTTCAAAAACTTTATTAATAATGTCTTCATTTTCTGAAACCGATAAATTATTGAACAAACCACGGGTGTTATGAATCATAACAAGCCGTAGATGTCTTAAAACTGACATCTGCGGTAGTTATGATAGTCATAACAATCACAGGTATGTTAATAGCTATAACTGAAGTGTTAGATGGAAAAAAGCCTTAACCCGGTGACATTTCAAATGCGTGTCATTTCTGGTACATATAGATGAATTTTTTATTACCTCAGATATTATTTTAGTATGTATGCGGATGGCAAGCGAGCTACACTCGTCCAAAATTCGTTGGGGTATTACATATCCCATCACACAGGTAAGTATCTGGTTTTGTGCCATTGTTTTCCTAATAATATTTTACCTCTACCTCTTATTGAATTATATTGGCATAAACGTTAGAGTATTATATTAAAATAACACTGGTGATTGTACATCGAAAAGAATATATTTTTTAAGCAGTTAGCATTTGATTTTTTGAGTATATATTCGGCAACACGAGACGCAAATAAAAGAATTTCAAGAGAGTTTCGTATCTCAAATACCAGGTAGACGCCAATGAATACATCGAATCACCAGGAAAGCGGACTAGATTAGCCAAATGATGTGTAATAATGTCCGCGAATTTGTCACATTCTGTAGTTTACCGTGGCACATGTTTTGGCAATGAGTCTCAGTAATTTATATTTTCATACTTTTCTTTATTCGTAATTAATAGTTTTTGTTATATATATATATATATATATATATATATATATATATATATATATATATATATATATATATATATATATATATATATTAATAAAATTGGAGTTAAAAATATGTATTTTTTGAATTGCTGTAAATTTATTTGTACTAATGTACTAATTTTTAAAATAAAATACCATGAAGTAAACTCAGTATTTTTTATTAATGCCTACATTCCAAAGAATTTAAAAACGCTAATTACAATGTCAAAAACGTCAAGATTTTTTTTATGTATTTAATACCTTCTGGGGTATGATACCCCTGCATACATGTACTAAGTAAAAAGTCTACCCCACAGTCGCCGGGTTAAAATCACGCTTCGAAAAAGTATAACATTCCGAAAAGTCCTCTTGTAGATAGAGTGCACGGGTGTCATACGAGTATTCAAAACATGGTGGTTAAACTGTTTTTACAAAAAGTGAGGGGTGAATAACTTGTGCAAAGTGCGGATTTCTCTTAACCACGCTTGATCTACGTTCAACTGCTAAAGTATATCATGACCACATTAGAAAAACAACACGTTCCAAAAAATAATTTGCCGGGATATGTATAAGTAAGAGAAGTTAATTTATCAAAGAGGTGTCAAATACTTCGATATTATAGTTAATGTTTCTAAAAATGCTGTGACGATTATGTTGTGTGTCTATAGCTGGTGATATAAGCCCCCCCCCCCCCTTATGTATTTTATAAAGCAGCAAATTGATGGATTTCTTGGAGAGAAGGGGCCATCAGGGACTCCTTGTTGTCAAAAGACATCCTGTGTTAAAGGAACCCATGATAATCGATCCAATCATGGATGGTTTGATGATATTCGTTTTACGGATTGGTTTAAAACAACATTCTTGCCTCTCGCTAAATTTTTTGATGGAAAGAAAGTCCTCCCAGTCATTTCGCTTAAGAAGTGCTCGAACTATGTAAAGATAATTATATTGATTTCGTTTGTCACCAAACGCAACGCACTTATGCCAACCTTTGGATGTTGTTTTTTTGGTCCAATGAAGAATTATATATTGGAAACAGTTGTTGTATGAATGGAAAAAATGCAATCGAAATAAGTCATATGTTGAAAAAAGTTTATTTTCGCGATTGTATGAGAGGTTGTTTGAGAAAATTGCAGCGGACTGCTACATCTAATGCTAAAATAGGATTTTATTCTTCCGGAATTTATCCTCTATCTGAAAAAACTTTTAGATAAAATTCTTGATAAGAAAGACCCATTTGATATTAGTTTTGGTGATATATTCACCTTCAACAATTGGTGTTCAGGGAGCGAAAAGAAAAATTGTCAGAGAAATTGAAGGGACTTTCTGATACAGACACAACTTTAAGTGTAGAAACCGACCACGGAGTATTTGTCCTGCCAATTGAACCTCATGTCAGCCAGCAAAGTAACGAAAACGAGATGAAGCCAAATAGTTGGATGATAATAATCATAATAATAATAATAATAATAATAATAATAATAATAATAATTTTTTTCACTACTAGCCTACAAACATACCATTATTGACTTGTTATTGAGTTGTGAAATTGTTTTCTCTACCGCTTCCTTAGCAACGCTTAACAACGGTCAATAATGAATTATTATTGACCATGGTTAATTATGCGAACTATCACTTTTTAAAGAAATTCAAGCTTCTGAATTTATTTAACTCATTAAACGCAAAGAAAACATTATATTTAAATTTGCCGCCTAATTTCAAGTTGGCAATAGTTAAATTTCAGATTAAAAATCTTAATATTCTACGATCTTATTTCTTATAAAATTTTTCGTGCGTTCACATTATATTTACAATGCGAAATGTTAATTTAGGTATTTATTTATTGTTAAATCTACGAAAAGGTAAGTGTTTATTGTAACATTATTTCAATTATCTTACATTGTACATTTTTTTAGGGTTATAATTACATTTCTATGTAAAAACACAAAACAGGTAACATTTATTTGCTATTTATAGTTGAAATTGATAGTGCAATTGTGACAAGTCAAATTTGTATTGTGTCCTGTATTTTGTCTCGTAGGTTTTCCGTGTCGGAAAGTAATGAACACCTTTGCCATGTCAGGAGTGGGCCTCTTACCTAGCTATTTTTTAACTATTTCAACCCAGAAAGTTTCTACCAAGACAAATTTTCTCGAGGATCCATTTTTGCTTTTCGTTATATTTATGACGATGATGTCATCCCGAACGTCGACATCTCTCATGTGCATATTGCAAATCTCATCGGTTCTACAAGCGCCAGCCACTCCAATCACAAAAATAGCCTAAGAAAGTATGAATTAGTAAGTTTTTGGAATTTTATTACCACAACAGGATACCTTCGTTGATAGGAAGACTTCATCCGGCGCTTCTATGAGAAATTTATTAATTTCTTCTTTAGAAAATACAGATGACTTTTTTGGCTTATATATAGCATTTTGGCGCTTTAAAAATGCAAGTACCTTAAAATATTTTGAAATGTCTATATTTTCTTTTAATGAAATAGTCGATTTCAGCATGGAAAATATGGCCCATAAACTTGAAGCCTTTTTATTGTGTGCTTGGTCCTGGAAATATACTAGGAGTACATTTTCCGAGATTTTAGTCACCTTTTTTGTTAGACAATATTCTTTAAAACTTGTATACACATTCATATAATATCGGTTTAGATTTTTCTGGCAGCAATGTATCAAACTGCACATTTTGTGCCGCTTCTTTAATTTCCGGAGGAGTACAATTTTCCGTATTACTTTCTTCAAACATGTTTACTTATTGTTACCAAAATGAAATGTCAGATATTAAAAACAATATTAAAAACAAAAGAATTTTCTTTCTGCCTACCTAGTTTTTATAGATATTAATAAATATTAATGTCAAAATTCTTATGTTATTATTAATATAAAATTCGTTAAATAGAATTTAGGAGCTAGTAGTGAAAAAAATAGTATATAAACCACGGTTGAGAAGATCATTATTGACCAGGCGCCTTGTATCACTCGGGCTTCGCCCTCGTGTTACAATCTTGACGCTGGGTCAATAATGATTATCTTCTCAACCTTGGCGTATAATATACTATTATTACCCAACAGAATCTCCAAGTACAGGGTAAAGAATAATTTAGTTATAACAAAATTACAGGAAATAATATCAAATTAATATAAATTTACATATGAACATAGGACAAAGTTATAAATAAAAATATCTTCAAATAAAGTCTCTGCATTACGACACATCACATGTATGGGCGAGCGCTGGAGAACATCAGTACAAGCAATAGGTAGATGAAAACTGCTGCTCTATCGCGATGCAATCCTGGATATATAGATAGGGATGCGAGATAGCAAAGAAGGTGAATAGATGCAGTTATGAAGAAAAGACCACAGAAATCGCGCGCTGGAAACTTCTCGCCTATAACTCAATGATGGTAACGAATGACGCTGAAGTAAGGAAATGAGAACTGTACCACGATCGGGGTATATATGGTCAATTTTATATGAAATATATTTCAGAAATCTTTTATGAATGCGGTCAAGATGAGAAACTTGAGTAGCATAAAAAGGGTACCATATTAGGCTGGCATACTCTAATTTACTAACCACGAAAGGGTTATACATAAAGCAACATATACAATGATTTAATAGCAGAAATGTCCTCAAACATTTTACATGTTATGAAAATAAAAGCCATAGTTTTGTTGGCTGTGGAACAAATATTGAATATATGCTCATTAAATCTAAAGTTAT
Source organism: Harpalus rubripes (assembly GCA_963082715.1). Taxonomy (NCBI): domain Eukaryota; kingdom Metazoa; phylum Arthropoda; class Insecta; order Coleoptera; family Carabidae; genus Harpalus; species Harpalus rubripes. The sequence continues at coordinate 45,458,345 of OY720453.1, forward strand.
TGGTGAATGTAACACGTAGATCTTTAATAGTGTTCTTACGACAAAGTGTGGAACCACAAATAACGTATTAAAGTATGACGGGATTATTTTTCCGACTATATGAAACTAAGTTACATTTATCAGAATTAAGGGAAAGTTTATTATCATTAGACCAGGATACAAGGATGTCAATATTTTTTTGTAGAGTTAGTGCATCAGAAAGTGAGAATATTTTACAAAATAATTTGATATCAGCATAAGCCAGAGTGGGACAGGTGAAAAAATAAAACAATTCATTTATAAACAAAACGAATAATAAAGGCCCTAAATTAGAGCCTTGAGGTACTCCGGACGTAGCAATAAATGTGAAGGAAAAAATCTATTGTAATAGACCTAACAAGATTTGTGAGAGATAAGAAGCTACAAGGGATAAAAATGAAGAAGAAGAGCCAAATGAACTAATTTTAGAAAGTAGTAAGCCGTGATCAATGGAGTCCAAAGGTCTAAAAAATCACTATATACATATACACATATATATATATATATATATATATATATATATATATATATATATATATAACATCGACTTGACCTTAACCTCACTGACATATTGGGAAAAACAAGCCAAATTAGTTACTGTTAAACGCCCACGCATGACACCATCTTGGTCAAATGAGATTAAGGATTTTGTATTTATAAGTAAGGAATTGTAAATTACTTTCTCAAATATTTTTGCGAAGTTATTTAAAGAAAAAGATGCTTTATTAATAATAATTAATATAAGTTCATCTTCAGAGATATTTTTAATGCTAAAATTATTATTATTATTATTCCCCCCCGCGGGCCCACCTTGTCGTGGTGGGGGAGCTTAGTAGCCTTTGTTGCCAGCAATGGTGAAACTAACGGGTCCTGACCTCTGTGTCATTCTGTCTCCTAACCGGTCGATTGGTAGGTGATCCTCCGTGCGCAAGTTTCTTCATACCTACCTGCATGTTGACCGTGTGCGGTGACCCGTGTCGGTGGAAGAGGGGATCCTGGTAGTTGAGGAAGCCCCAACACACTACTTTGGCCCTAAATTCATCCAAACGGGAAGTCGCAGGCTAACCCACCTGCGGCCAATCGGTTCCCATCCCATTGCGAGGCTGGGGGGGTGAGTAGTCTTAGAGATGTGGCGGGTTCACTAGAAAACGAGCATGCACGAGGACTTAGCGGCCCCATCGTGATCTCTCCCGTCGACTGACCCTGCTGCCCTCCAGGACTGCTATAGTCTTTGGGAAGCCCTGGCACTTTACTGGTTTGCGGTATTGATGTCCCTTTTGAGGCTCCGTGGAGGGTGGGGACACCAAAGACCGAAAGTTCATATCATATGAGCATGAATCTATTTAAGCCGCTCTCTGGTTTGCCGACCATCAAAAACGGTGCGCTTGGAGCCGTGCCAAACGCTCTCGGGGAGAAAACCCCGTCAAAAAACAAATCTTCTTGTGCGGGTGTATCTGAAAACACCACTTCTGATATGAACCAAGAGACAGTTTCTGCTCCACAAGCTAAAAAAAAATATTAAGACTAACAAAAATGGGTGATATGAGTATAGAAGTTGTCCCTCACAGGACACAATATATGCAGGGGTATTATTTATTGCAAAGACATATTAAACTGTACAGTGGAGGAGATATGCTCCGAGCTACGGGAACAGGGTGTAATTGAAGTAAGGCGAATTAGGACCATATTTAATGGTCAATCCAAAGACACGCCAAATCACATATTAACCTTCAATACCCCGAAACTTCCAGCTAAATTAAAAGTAGCATATATGTCCCTCCCTGTACGTATTTACGTAACTGCACCTATGCGCTGTTTTCAGTGTCATAAGTTCGGACACACAGTTGCAAGGTGCCATAGTCAACAGGTGTGCATATGTGGAAATGCTTTACATGAAGGTAACCCTTGCACACAGACAATTAAATGCGTCAACTGTGAAGGAGACCACTCACCTACATCAAAAAATTGTCCTATATATAAACAAGAGGTTGCCATTCAAGAACTTAAGGTAAAGGAAAACATTACTTATTTTGAAGCAAAGAAGAAGATTATTTCTACTCCGGCTGGTATTTCCTATGCCGCCAAAGCATCAGCTTTAGTGACACCGGATCCTACTTCTTTTGCGCAGCAAGTAATTCCTCATCTTGTTCAGGCATTAAAAAGTATCTTTGTTACAAAAGAAACTTTTAATGCCAACCAACCTCTTATCTCATGTAACCCTTCTTCGCCTCCAACTATAATTTCTTCACAAGAGAAAGGAAAAGTAAACATTTCTTCTTTTTTTCTTCTTCTTCTTCTTCTTCTTCTTCTCTTGTGTCTATTTCTTCCGGCCCTTTTCCTACTATCATTTCTTCTGGGGAAAATATAAGGGCAAATAGGTCTCCACTTATTTCTTCTTCCAACGAATATCATACGAAGGAAACTTATAATGTCAAACAAAGTGCACCATTGATCTCCTGTAACTCAATTTCGACTCATACCAAAATTCCAACAAAAGAGAGGGATATAGTACATACTTCTCCAGTGTCTTTTTCTTCTGATCCATCTACTACTATCATTGTTACTAAGGAAAAGAAAAGGACAAATAATACTCGTGTAATTTTTTCTTCCGACGAAGATCTTTCGCTTTGCTCTGCATCTTCGCAGCAGCAAAAGAAAGAGAAGGGTTGGCCTCTGGACAAGCCAAGGAAACCTGTTTAGTTCTTCTATATTATACTATAGGTCATGAATAATATTATTCAGTGGAATATTAGGGGATGTATCTATCATTATTGCAACTTGAAGATGCTGCTATCGGAATTTAATCCGATATGTACGTGTCTTCAAGAAACGCACTTTTCATCAGGCCAAGCTTACACATTAAAGAATTACAGTATAGTTAGGTTGGATTCTCCACCCCACATTCGGGTTAACGGAGGTGTGGCGATCATTATAAGACAAGATGCGAGCTTCAATCAGATAAATCTCAACACTAATCTTCAGGCCGTTGCTGTACGAATGTCAGCTCCATTTAACGTTACTCTCTGTAACATTTATTTGCCTGATGCGAACTGGGATTTGGCTGACATTCAAGGTATTATTCGGCAACTTCCCACTCCCTTTATTCTTCTGGGAGACTTCAATGCCCACCATACCATATGGGGATCTGGGCATATCGATCCAAGGGGAAGAATTGTTGAGAACCTGCTTGATGATCCTAATCTTGTTCTTGTGAATGATGGTTCGCCCACATATTTTAATGCTCGTTCAGGGTCCTTTTCTTGTATCGACCTAACTATGCTGTCTTCAACGTTATCAACTCGTTACTCTTGGCGGGCACTAGATGATCTATATGGCAGTGATCACTTTCCTATAGTGATCACTACAGACACTCCCGTGTATAAACAAGTGTTTGTGCCAAGTTGGTTTATTAGTAAAGCCAACTGGCCATGTTTTAAGTCATTCCTTAAAGTTCCACCCATGACTGATAACACCAATGTAAATGTAGAAGAATTAACAGAAAATATCTTCTTAGCAGCAGAAACTGCAATCCCTCAGAGCAAGTCCAAAGCTCGAAAAAGGTCGGTCCCTTGGTGGAATCGTGAAATCCAGGAGTTGGTCCGGCATAAGAAAACGGCTTTTAATCGTTTCAAGCGGATTCCTACTCAGGAGAACCTTATTCTCTTTAAAAGGCCAGAGCATTAACACGTCGTTGTATGCTGGAAAGCAAACGTAAATCTTGGGACGAATATGTCTCTGGTATTACGTCAAGTACCACTTCACAAGAGTGTTGGTCAAGGGTTAAACGTATCGCTGGGCATGGTAATTCTACGGGCATAACATGCCTAAAACTTAATAATGATACTTACACGCATGATCCATCAACAATCGCGGAAATAATGGCTGACCAGTTCCAAAGTACTAGCAGCTCTTCTAATTACGAGGCTGAATTTCAAATCTTGAAAGCGGACAGGGAGTTCCGCTAGATTTCAGTACTGCTGAAATTCTAGATTATAATGCTGCATTCGGACTTATGGAACTGGAATATGCTCTCAGCCAATCTAAGTCATCAGCTCCAGGCTTAGATAGAATCACAAACGATATGCTCAAAAATGTAACCATTGGATTTAAACTTCACTTGCTTTCCGTATACAATGTGCTCTGGCAAGAAGGTTCATATCCCGAGAAGTGGAAGGAAGCCATTGTCGTCCATGTACCTAAGGTCGGAAAAGACCTATCGATACCGTCAAATCATAAGCCTGTCAGTTTAACGTCGTGCATTGGAAAAATATTTCAGAGAATGATCAACAACCGTCTAATGTGGATTCTGGAAACCAATCATTTTCTGTCAGACCGCCAGGCCGGGTTTCGAAAATTCAGATCCACTGTTGATCATCTCGCATATGTGGAAGATGCAATTCTCACTGCTTTCAACAAAAAAGAACACTTGGTAACAGTGTTCTTTGATCTGGAGAAGGCCTATGATATGACGTGGCGGTATCACATTCTTAAAAAGCTGCATGTCTGGGATTTTCGTGGTAATTTGCCTCAACTTATTTCGTCTTTTCTGGGGGAACGCAAATTTAGAGTTCGGGTCGGTACATCTCAATCATCCACAAGGATATTAGAGAATGGAGTACACCAAGGCTCTGTTTTGAGCGTCACGCTTTTTGCCATTGCGGTAAATGAGCTTGTATCCTATGTTAGCTCCATAGGTATGTGTCTGTATGTTGATGATCTCACTATTATCTGTTCTGGCAAGAAAATGGGAGACATCAACAAAACTTTGCAATCAGCAATTAACACCATCATACGCAGAGCTGACAAAATTGGATTCAAATTCTCTCGCGAAAAAACCCAGTGCATGCACTTCTGTCGCCTTAACCGACCTCACTATGGACCACTCCTATATATGAGGGAAAATACAATTAAAATCGTCAACAGCGTAAGATTTCTGGGACTTTATTTTGATCCAAGGCTAACTTGGAAACTGCATATTGAAGAGCTGAGGACTGTCTGCCTTAGAGCTCTCAACATTGTAAAAATGTTGGCGGGTACTAAATGGGGAGCAGAGCCAAAAACTACGGGTGTATCAATCTCTAGTTCTATCTAAGATTGACTACGGGTGTGTTGTCTATGCCTCAGCAAAACGTACAACCCTCAGTAGACTAGAGCTAATCCACAACCAGGCTCAACGGTACGCTCTTGGTGCGTTCCCCAGTACCCGAACAGTAAATTTATATTCAGAGTCAGGACTTACTTCACTCGACTTAAGACGGAAAAAGTTTCTGCTGCTTTATGTTTCAAAAATCAAGTCCTTGCCGCAACACAAAAATATCAGTACTTTCTTTCAAAGTAATAATTGGTGCAGTCGACGACGAATTCAAATCAGGCCAGCAGGTATCCGTGCAAAAGAGCTACTACAACAAATGAGTTTTGATATACCATTATTGATTCCTGTAGGGGAGTGTGAGGTACCGCCGTGGTTGGTACCATTAGCTAGGACTAACTACGAACTTACCAGGTACGACAAGTCCAACAGTCCCCCAATAATGATACAGACAAAATTTCTAGAAGTTCTGCATGGATACAAAAACACGATGGTGATTTATACGGATGGTTCTAAAACCCACCATGGTACTGGTTACGCATTTGCTGTTGACAACATGCAGCACTCATGGTCAATGCCTTTTATAACCTCTATCTACACAGCAGAGTCCTATGCTATTTGGCAAGCTTTACGCTACTGCGAGTTCGTCAGAACTTATAAAAAGTTTCTCGTAGTTAGCAATTCATTGAGCGTTCTCCAAGCCATCTCAAACCCTTTTACCGTTGATCCAATTATTCAGAATATCTTATCCCTCATGAAACATCTTCGTGACATAGGAAAAGATATTTATTTTCTATGGGTCACGTTGGAATAAGAGGTAACGAGATGGCTGACGAGGCAGCACGTTCTGCCGCTGATAGTGTCTCTGTTGATGTGATAATGTATAAATCGTCAGACATTAGACTTCATCTGAAGAAAGAGACATTGGCCATTTGGCAGCGCACATGGGAAGATGTACAGAATCATCATAAAACCATTAAACCGTTGGTTGAACCATTCTTCATGCCAAGTGATCTTACCAGAAGGGACCATGTCAAGATACATCGCCTGAGAATGGGTCATACAAGTCTGTTCCATGGGTACCGTTTAAGTCGGGATGATGCCCCTATGTGCAACAGATGTGACACTGCTCTGACAGTTGAACACATTCTTGTTCCGTGTCCACAGTATAATCCACTCAGGCGACTATATCTTTTAGATCAAAACCTTTCAGAACAAACTCTGGTAAGATTCGTAATGTTCTAAAGTTTTTACGTGCGGTTAATATTTATGATAAGTTATAGACTTAATTATTTTTCATATCAATTATATTTTCTATGTCTGATTTTTGCATTCTTCTCTATTTTTCATCTCATTTATATTTCCTATATTAGATTTTTGTACTCTCTATTTTAGCAATTATATGTATATGCTACTGTATATGTATGTATGTATACGTATACATACGTATGCGTATATACTTATTTTTTATAAAATATTTTTTGGGTATAGAATTTGTCTTTCTTGTGTGTAATATTTCTACGACTATACATAAATTTTATAAAAGCGATATTAGTTCTTTTTCTCGTATATTTGTATATTTATTTATGTATTACTTTTGAGTAGTACTTGGGCTAATAACCCGAGCAGTTGATGCCCTAACCTAGTTAAAAAAAATTATTATTATTATTATTATTATTATTATTATTATTATTCTTTTATTTCACAAACTACATATATATATATATATATATATATATATATATATATATATATATATATATATATATATATATATATATATATATATATCTAATACATTATAATATAATTATTATTGGTCCCGATATTCTGGACAAACATATTCTGCAGTTCGGAGGAACCACTCCATCCGGCCGCTTCCCAAGCAGCTTGGGTATGGGTGACTATTATTATTATTATTATTATTATTATTAATGTTATTATTATTTACTTTATTCACCTACGTTCAAGAACATCAAAGAGCATGAAAAAATACAATATATATATATATATATATATATATATATATATATATATATATATATATATATATATATATATATATATATATATGGTTAGTTTTCATTTTTATTGTGTTGGGGCTGCTCGTAGTGAAGTCCTAAACTTCGGGCTTGCAGGGTATTTCCATCAGCCTTGGCAAAATGGAGGCCTCATCTGCTTACTAGGGCATGATTTTCGAGTGTCCTAGTTTCTACCTTGGTCCAGCTATAAACCATACAGCTCAGGACACAAGTATTCTTATGTAAGTACCTTCCTTATTATGTGGGCTGTTCCATATATTGCTAGTTTTTGTAATTGATTAGGGTCATGGTTTCCTGGGATACGTCTGACGTTACTTATAAATTTTTTATTTACATAACCCGTCGCTCCAATTATTATGGGAATTATTTCGCATTTTGTTTTCCACATACGCTTGATTTCAATGCACAGATCTTTGTATTTTAACTGTTTCTCGGCATCCTTCGTTATTATTTTCTCATCGGCTGGTACAGAGACGTCTATTAGGTACGTAGTGCTGCGAGTTCTAACAATAATATCAGGCCTATTAGCGTTGATGGTACGGTCTGTTTGTACTCCCATATCATACAATATTGTTACAGTGCAGTCAGTATTATTCAAGACTTTCTGAGGCACATGTTTATACCATAGCTGTTCGTTTGGTTGGTCTATAAAATGTTTACATAGATTGTAGTGAATTATACTGCAAATTTTATTATGTCGTTCGATATATTCTTTTTTGGCCAATTCTGAGCAACATGACATTATGTGATGGATTGTCTCATCTGCAGCTTTACATATTCTGCACTTCGTATTTTCAGATGTTTTGTGGAGTTTCTTTCCTACATATCTTGTTGTTAATGCTTGTTCTTGAGCCGCTGTTATTAAACTCTCAGTTTCCCCTTTAATTGATCCATTTCTAAGCCACATGAACGACACGACTTTGTCATATTCTATTTTTTCCATGTCACGCAGTTTTTGACCATGAAGCGGTTTATTTCTCCACAAATCGTATAAACGTTTCTTGCATTGTGTTTTTATTTGAGCAGGGCTAACATTAGTTCTTTCATGTGTATTGTTTTCCTCCACATCTAAGTCAGCGTTTTCTACTATTAATTCTAAACCTTCTTCATGCCTAACATGGTTCCTTCTGTCCTCATATTTTTCTACGGGCTTGTAGATTTTTTGCTTAATTCGTATAGATCTTTTTGCTAGGGACGTGTACTGTGAAAGAGTTTCATCGTAGGTTATTATATTCCTAATAATTGGGTCGGATGATGCTTTATTTGTTATGTAATAAAAGAGGCTGTAAACAGAATCATAATACACACTTTCTATTTGTTGAAGACCCCTTCCACCTAACTGTCTTTGCACATATAAACGGTCAACATCTTGACGAGGGTGTAACTGGCCATTGAGTGTTAAGATCTTTCTTGTTTTCCTGTCTATGTTTTGTATTTCAGCTATAGTCCAGTCTATAATTCCGAAGCTGTATCTAAGAACTGGCACAGCGAGAGCACCTATAGCCTGAAATTTATTTTTGCAGGTAAGTTCTGATCTTAGTATTTTCCTAATTCTTGTGTAGTACTCCTTTCTTAATCTTTCTTTCATTCCCATATGGTCAAATTCCTCACCTTCTTCCACACCTAAGTATTTATATGTTTTTCCTGGTTCTAGTGCTTGTATG
>OY720453.1:45472157-45487157 GCA_963082715.1 Harpalus rubripes
GTATTTCTGTAAGATGCTATGAGTGTTGCTGTTAAATATCAGTTTTGGTAGTGCTGGCCTATATGTTGGGTCCATACCACTGTATAAGGCGAAGTTGGATTCATAAGTCAGAATAGTTGTTATATCCTCTTCTGTTATATTTGTAGCTTCCTGTTCCTGATCCTCAGTAAATGTGATTGTGTCGGTATTTATTTGTGATGTTCGTCGGTTGGTGTCTACCAATCCGAGTTCGGTGGCTACCTCATTTCTAATTGTTGTTTTTGTTTCAGCTGTCAACCTGTTTGTGGTGAGTAATTGACGCTTCTGATCCTGAATATTTTGTATACTTTTATTCTGTAATTCTGGGAAGCGTTCGATCATTCTCTGATGTAGTTCGCGACTGTGATGGTGTTTTATTGTCTCCATTTTAGTGATTAGTAAGTAGGAACGATAGAGAAATATGTTCATTTCATTAGACCATCTTAATCGTTTCCTAGTACATGCTTCTTGCGTGGTCACCTCTAGTCGAGGGGAAGCATCATAAGAAGTTGAGGCATGTAAGGGGATGGTATCTACGCCTCTTTCAGCTTCGTTGTCCTTGTTATTGCTGTGTTGTCTATGTGTTGCAGGATGAGCTTCAGGACGGTTCCGAACCAGAGCATCCTGCACCCTGGACCCGCCCGAGTATCGATTTCGTCTTGTGCGAACAGCGATATTTTGGAACACATCTTTCGGGCTGCTAACCCTAGGATGGATCGGGTGGGGCTGCCACCCATGGCTAAGGGATCCGTGAGGGCGCTACTCCCCAATGATGCGGACATCAACCCTTCGGAGCTCGGGGACCCGGGGACGCCACTCCCCGTGTAGGTTCCAATGTAAGGAACCTACCCCCTGGGGGTTTATTATTATTATTATTATTAATATTATTATTAGTATTAATATTATCATTATTATTATTATTATTAATATTATTATTATTATTATTATTAATATTTTTATTATTTTTATTATTATTATTATTATTAATATTATTATTATTATTATTAATATTATTATTATTATTATTATTAATATTATTATGATTATTATTATTATTATTATTAATATTATTATTATTATTATTATTGTTATTATTATTATTAATATTATTATTATTAATATTATTATTATTATTATTATTATTATTATTATTAGTATTATTATTATTATTATTACTATTATTAATATTATTATTATTATTATTATTATTAATATTATTATTATTATTAATATTATTATTATTGATAGTATTATTATTATTATTAATATTATTATTATTATTATTAATATTATTATTATTATTATTATTACTATTATTAATATTATTATTATTATTATTATTATTATTATTATTATTATTATTATTATTATTATTATTATTAGTATTATTATTATTATTATTATTATTATTATTATTATTATTATTATTATTATTATTATGAATTACATTAGAGTTATAGTTAAAAGAACCATTGTTGAAATAATTAGAAAAGCTCTGGGCAAACGCAATAACTATATCCTGAGGGTTATTATAATGAATTATTGTCAAAAAGAGTACCAGGAATACGAGAGTAACCTTTCTTTAAATGTACAAATTTCCAGAATTCAGATGGGTTGGACTTTATCGAATTTTCGGCATTTCGTACATAATTGTTGTAGGCAGTCCTAATATTATTTTTGATTACAAGTCTTAGGCCCGGGTGCTAGAAATACAATGGTATCTGTTTGTTACTTAACTGACTGGTACCTCCTAACATGCCGGTACCTTTTTACGGTGTGCTAGAAACGAATATTGTCTGTTGCTACGTAACAGATCGGTATCAGTTAGTAAGAACACAAACCAATGAAATATAATCGGTTCTTCAAAAATTTACTAGATGGCATAACTATCAAAACGTCAATGTGTCAAATTTTTAATTTTTTTTTTTTTTTGAAATTACAGATATGTAATACTTGCGTTTAAGTTCTATATAGGTATGTATTGTACAATATGTGCTAACACATATTTGTTATTTTGAAATATTTTAGCCATGGAAGAAAAAAAGAAAGGAAAGAATTTTACGTCTTTCGAAAAAAATCATTTAGTAGACATCACTTTAAGATATAAAGATAAGATAGAGAATGAAAAAAACAGATAGCGTCAGTAATGAGACAAAAACCCGCACATGGGAAATAATAACAGAATTATATAATTCGTCTGCTCAAACTGGAGCCAGAACAACCAAACAATTAAAAGAATTGTACCAAGTTTTAAAAAGAAATTCGAGGAAAAATTTAGCAAATAATCGGGTATAATAGCTAGTAAATAAATTACTAATTAAAATACAAGAATTTAGATATTAATTTTAGGTACAAAGTTATAAAACTGGTGGAGGGACGTATATTCCGACTGCTACAGTTATAGATGAAAAAATTATCGACGGATTAAAAGAACAATTTCAGCCTGACATAAATCCATATGACAGTGCAGCGGTATTATTTAAAGGCAACTGTTAGAATTATTTTAATCGATTTTTTCTTTTAATGTAATAAATATATTTTTAGAAAATGACACCGTTGCCATGGGCATATCTTCTCCCGAACCATTTCCGGTTACTTCATCATCTTCAAATCTACCTGTAATTTCTGTGGTCCAAGCGCCTTCATCCTTTCCTTCCGAAGACATTTTCATAATTACTTCTCCTCGTGCAGAAAGACCAGCCCACTCTCAAACAGATACAAGAAAACGGAAGCACCCAGTAAATGAACTAACATCAGTTATAGAAGCCAGGAAAAAAATAAAAACTAAATTTGATGAAATGGAATTTAAACAAAAAACAACGGCAGCGGAATATGAAATAGAACACAAAAAAAAAAACTTTTCAAATTAGATTTTAAATATAAAACTCTTTTGGTGGAAGAACAAGAATTAAAAGTAGAAGGACAAAAGCTCGAAAATGAAATCAAACGAATACAAATACAAAAATTAAATCGAGAACAAATATAAAAATAAAATTTATTGAAATGTGAATATAAAGTAATATCGTATCATAATTATTATCCTATTTCTATTCAACTCTTTTTTAAGGTCTAGTGTTTAATGTTAAATAACAAATTTATATTTAATTAAAATATTCTAAAATTATTGCATTTCTTACATCATTTCCATTATTATTAGGAATGTCAATAGGATCAGGGTCTTCAGGTACAATTTGATCTAGTGGTTCTTCCATGAAATAATCACCTTCATTAATAGCAATATTGTGCAATACTGCTGATGCAACTATTGCAATTAATGAAGTTTCTTTCTTTAATCTCAATTGTCTTGACATTGCTGCAAATCGTCTTTTCCAGATACCTATTGTTCTTTCTACTGTATTGCGAGTTGTACAATGAGAGGAATTGTACCTTTTTCCAGCATTAGAGTTAGCATTTGCTAGCGGTGTTAGCATATAATTTGATGCGGGGTATGCACTATCGCCCAACAGATAACAGTTTTGAAAACTATTTCCCTCCATTTTTATTTTTAATAATGAATTATTAAAAACTGTACTATCATGTGTACTACCTGGCCATCTGGCAACAATGTCAAGAATTTTAAATTTACTATTGCATACAATTTGGACATTGTATGAAAAAAAAACCTGTGCGGCATCGATATAACTCCCCAATATCGCCTCCTGGAGATTGAATTGGAACATGAGTACCGTCAATACATCCAATAATATTTGGAAATCCAGCAATATGTTCAAAGTCCCTTTTAGTTTCTGCAATTTTTATTGCACCATTTGGCATTTTTATGTACTGCCCTGATAAATTCGCAAATCATCCGCCAGCATTATTTGAAAAGATCCTTAAACCAAATGCGCGGAATAAAAAATGAAGAACAAAAGAAATTATTTACCTGTAGCCAAGAATCACAAACAACATAATATTTGTAATTCTGTTGAAATTGCTTTACTTCTCATTGTCGCTGGTCTTAACTTACCTTCTAGCTGTTCAACTAAATTATGCACAGTATTTTTCGACAATCTGTAACGTTTTTTAAAATCCACTTCGTTATATATCATCATAGGGTTATACCGTTCTCGAAAATTCCTAGCTCGAAATACGCGAAGTATATTAAGAATATCCTTGTCCGATGATTCCGACGAAGACATTTTAAATATAAAAATTACAATCAAATAAAATATTACCAATATGATAGATTGACAGTGACAGTCGTCAAGTCGCTGTTATATATAACATAGCTTTCACGGCGCATTTTAGGGTAACATACGTTGTAGCACATCAAATCGTCCGGTTACATGTAACTATGTGATATCTGACGTTCTAGCACCCGGACCTTATCAATTAAATTCTTAAAGATATAATTGTTGCTTAGTTTGAAGCCATATTTTCCTATAAATATCTTTTGTATTAATATTATATTTAATATCAGCTGCAAATCACAGGGGATACGAAGATGATCTATACTTATATTTTGGAACAATTTTATTTACAGATTCATACAACGTATAAAATACATTCAGACAGTTGTCCGCATTATCAATATTGGTTAAAGTGGGCCACTCAATATTATATATGTATTCATATAGATCTATAAAGTTAACTTGACGAAAGTTATATCTGAAATTATGAGCTGAAGGAAAATTGATATGTTTACAAGAACGAAGTTCACATTTAATAGATAAAGCCGGGTGATAATCATCTTCAGGTACTAAAGTAGAGTGCGACTTGTTTATATTTAAAGTTAAAAAATTAGAGAACACTAGATCTAATATATTATGTAAAGTATTAGGGATAGAGTTAAATTGCTGCAAATTTAGAAGATCACAGAAATATTTAATATGGGAAGATTTAGTGCAAGTAAACGGTAAATTGCAAAAATTAGGAATATTAAAATCTCCAAGAAAATTGCTATTCTGATTGATGAAAAGAATTTCTAGCAGATAAAATAAATGAATAGTTAGTGTAAGAACACTGGCAAGCAGCGATTTTAATCAGAGGAACTGAATTTTTTATATTTGAAGTGTCTATTATTTTATAACTAATAGAATCTTTTAGTGCGATTAAAACACCACCACCCTTAGTACGACTGGCAAAAGTAAATAATCTATCATTATAATATTATAATTACTTGGAAATATTTCAGAATTAAAAACAGAGTCACATAACCAAGACTCAGTCACAAAAATTACATCATAAGACGAAGAACAGCAGTTTACATAAAACAAATGACATTTACAATTTAAGCCCCTAGTGTTTTGATAAAAAATATGGAGTGAAACTGGAGATCTGTTGGGAGAATTCAGTTTAAAGAAGAAACAATTTTAGGAATAATATTGATATATTTAATAATTAAATTACTCTCACCATTAGCAATACGGGAATCCAATTCAAGCTTTACAGATTTGAAATATTCAACCTGCATTTCGGTACGGTCACGAGAGATAGATATGTTTCCATTTGTCAAGAGTTTTTAATGGTCTAGATTTTTTCATGATTTGGATAAAAGCATCAGAAGAGGATAGCTGTACTTTTATAGGACGTGAAAGTGTTTTTGTGTTATCATAACGGCCAATGCGAGAGAATTTAATAATAGTACAATTAACATCAATGTAAGCAAAAATAGTTTTAATTCAGCGATCATCATTTTCATATGACTGATCTTTATTTATAGAATTTTTTCTGGTGATCCATAGTTCACGATATTGCAGGAACGCTTCTGACGCTCAGTAATTTCCTGGATGATATTTTCACTCAATAAACGTACAGGTTGAGGTGTGTGCACTTCTTTCAATATGTTTTTTAAGTCATCCAATTTTTTTTGTAGGTTAATGATAGTTAATTTGGGACTGTCAATATCATTACCGATACTACGGCAGTTGGGGCAATTCCATTTTATACCAGATTGTTTATTATTTATCGAGCGAGTCATAGAACCATTAACATTAACGCAATCTATATTAAAACTGTTCTTACAAACGTAACATGTTGCAAGTCTATGACTTTCGGTTGCAGAATTGCAATAATGACACAAAACATACATGATGATCAAGAAGTAAGTACATAAATAAAACAATAATAAGAAGACTAGAATTTAATTTTGACAAATATATTTGTGTTGATAAATGTAGTACGAACCCAAGCAGATATAAACAAGTATTAACAAACAGATGCAACCACGTTTTGAAGAATAGAAGTATATAAAAAGAATGAAGAAACTTACCCCAAGGTAGATTTTTACACAATTTAACACATTCAAATAGAAAAAAAATAAACAAATCTTCTAATACCAAAAAAGTATATAAATATATATATATATATATATATATATATATATATATATATATATATATATATAACACAAAATGAAACCATCAAAAAAACAGCAAAAGTGCAGAGCGAAAAAATATGCGTCAAAGCCTATGCCTATGCTAACACTATTCAATAATAATAGTGGAATATCGCACAAAGAAATTAATAGAACATTTTGTTGCTAAAATTTTATCAATAAATGAGGAAAAAGCAACAGTAAATTTCCTTAAAGCAAAACCTAATGGTTTTATATGGTCTGAAATTGAAGACCATGATATATTTTAAACAAAAAATCTAATGTGGACGCCACATGACTTCCTTGTACGCAAGACCAACAT
Source organism: Harpalus rubripes (assembly GCA_963082715.1). Lineage (NCBI taxonomy): Eukaryota > Metazoa > Arthropoda > Insecta > Coleoptera > Carabidae > Harpalus > Harpalus rubripes. Next base: position 45,478,814 of record OY720453.1, read on the forward strand.
CTCTATCTTGCCATATGCCTTCATTTAATCCCTCTCTCTCTCTCTCTCTCTCTCTCTCTCTTATTCCTTCTTGGACTCCTGCTATCCAACTTCTTCTACGTCTCTTTTATTTTTGCCGGTAGATGCCGACTGTATTTGTTTAGGAATCCTCTCATTACTCATTCGCTGTATGTATGTTCACTTCTACACCTCAGCTACGGTATTCTTCTATAAATTTTCGTATCATGTATTCACTATCGTTTTAGTCTTGTGCAATAAGCATTTGATCATCTGTAAAGCATAAGGTGTAAATTGTTTGAACTTACAAGGGTATACCCATATTTTTGCAAGTTTTCTTGCACGTTCACAGTGCTTTTTTACATATACCTACATTCTTTTCTTTAATTTTACATATTTAAATTTTTTTTTGTATTGAAAAGAACAACCGGTACAATATTCATAATTTTTTGTCATTAACATATCAAACGTGACAGATGACAATGTTTGTTTTTAATTTTGTATATGAGTTTTCGATCGATTCTGATATTATTCCTGCCCTTCTTATCCTTTTCGTCGTGTTTCCTTAATAAATTTCCAAAATTCTATTTACAAAATATAATACATTAATATAAAAATGGCTTAAAATCATTGTATATATATATATATATATATATATATATATATATATATATTCTTCAATTTTATATATTATTTGAGCATTTTTCCATTTAAAAGGATGAAAACCGATAATATGTAATCGTTGACATTGGCATACCATATGACATGACAGCGTTTATCTTAAATTTTTCAATGAGAACTGTGATCGTTACTGTGTCCTATTGTTTCTCTCCCAATTTTCAATATTTAATAATTTTTTACTCGAAAACTATGCATCCAACAGAAATTTGACTCATTACGGGGGCACTCGAGACAATCAAATCCTACAACTTGGTCTAAATTTCACGAAAATCGGTCGTACCATTCAACCTGTACTATAGTGAATCTACTCATTTAGATTGACTATATAAAACGATGTCATGAAAAAGGTTTTTGTATGATTTTGAAGTGTAGTATTTATTGTAAGTTGTAATGAATTGTTGATGGAATGTCTCGATTTGTATTTGAATTTATAAAGTAGCAAATTATTTAAAGAATTAGCTAATTTATAAGCTGGTGAACCTATTGAGAAAATTATGGGTAGGTTGGATTTGTCAGGTTTGTGTAATTTTATTTAACTATAAAGAACTGGAGTTTCTAGTTTTCTTTCTAGTATATTATGGACGCTAATGTTAGATTTCTCTAATGTAGGTTTATATTTGTTAATTGAAAGTGTTGAAGATTTTGTGTATGAAATTATGAGATTTTTGATTTGTTTTATATTATTATTGTTGAAAAAATTTAAAGTTTTTGTTAGTACACATCGGTTGGTAAAATCACTGGTCCTCCGTTTTGATTCGCCTTTGCTACTATTAAACTGTTTTCCTTGATTTTGTGTTTTATTAATTTAATATTATTTTTCGCAAATTTTGAAATAGTATTACTATTGTAATGGAAGGTTGATTATGTTTATATATCTGAAGTGAACTGAAGTGAACTGGGATGTGTTGAATGATTATAAGGATGTAAATGAATGTCTGGATAAATTTTATACAATATACTATGATATATTAAACACTTGTGTTCCGCGTACTAAAATCATTAAGTCGGAGTATCCCCCTGGTTCACTAGAGAAAGTATTAATGATCTGAAAAGGAAAGCAAATTACCACAAACTATTCAAACAGACGGGTCAAACTACTTACCACAATGAATTTAAAGCACTAAGAACTAAAATAAAAAATCTGATGTGGCCAGCACATTACCTTCCGTCAGTTCTATATATTTTGTACAAATTTCATACGGAAAGTTCCTTTCTAAATTAAATATTCTATTTTTTGTACATTACCGGCAGTTGCATGTACTTTATGCAAATTTCATACAGAAAATTATTATTTTGTGACGTTTTCTATATACAGTGTAATGTATCTGCAGAAATAAAAGATTTATTATTATTATTTTTTGTACATTACCTTAAAGCAGTTGTATGTATTTTATACAAATTCCATACAAAAAGCAAAAGATCCTATATTTCCAGTAAAAATTATAAGACAAACACACTATGTCAATTTCACTTGACACTGACATCTTTCAATCAGAATTTTCTTAAGATAGTAGCTGTTTCCATAGCTATGGCTACTTTATGAAATTTAATTTCTTTATAATTTTTTAACTCTATATCCATTTAATATTAAGTATAAAATGCAGTCAAATCGTATAGAGAATAAAATATTCTTTAATATTTATAATAACATTAAATGTGAAAAAATGATATTTAACATAGTTTTTTCAAGGAAAACTGTTATAATCTTCAAATGAGAGTACTTCCGGTTGTCCAATTCTAACCAAAATCTAATCAGCTCTTCTTATGGATGTAACGAAGAAGTACACGAAAAAATTATAATTTTTGTAACTGTAGTATTAGAGTTATCGCAGACGAAAATTTTGTTACACACACACACACACACACACACACACACACACACATCCACACACACACACACACACACATCCACACACACACACACACGCACACACACACACACACACACACACACACACACACACACACACACACACACACACACACACACACATACAGACATCATCGTAAAAATAGTAAATTCGTATTCTAGGGACCCTAAAACGTGCTTATTGATTAAAAACTCATCATCGAATTTTTTGACCAAAGACAATACCTTCCTTACCTAAAGGTGACGGAAGGTAAAAATGACATTGCTAAGTCCCATAAACAATATATTGCTAATATCGAGATTAATCTATCTCACAATCCTCAGCAGCTCTGGTCTTTTATTAATTCTAAAAGAAGTAAATCCCGAATTCCTGGTTTGATGCATTTTAATAATACAAGTTATGACAGTACTCCACAGATTGTAGATGCATTTGCAGATTATTTTTCAAGTGTTTATCACAGTAATGATAATGAATATTTTGTTCCAGCCAATGAAACTCTCATTTCACATGAGAATGTAACGTTTGAATCTATCTCTAAATCTGATATCCTGGCCGCTATTAACAAATTAAAGCCTTCGCGAAATCCCGGCCTGGATAATATTCCGGCATATATTATTTAAGGATGCGCTAAGATATTTGTGGAACCACTATTTATTTTATTTAACCTTTGCATTGCCAAGTGTAAGTTTCCTGATAAGTTGAAGGTTACACGAATTGTCCCCATCCTAAAATCTGGTGACAGTTCCAATATATCCAACTATCGGCCTATTGCAATTTTATCAAATTTAGCTAAAGTATTTGAAAAAATTATCCATAATTCATTACAATCATCCGTAATTAACAATATATCTATCCACCAACACGGATTCATCACTGGCAGGTCTACCACTTCAAACCTAATGAATTTTACTGAGTTCACACTTAACTCCCTGCATGACAATAAACAAATTGATGTTATATATACAGATTTTGCTAAAGCCTTCGACAAAGTCAGTCATACAGTTTTACTAGGCAAACTTCAATGTTACTTCAATTTTTCAAATAATCTAGTGCAACTCATCGCTTCATACCTTGCTAATCGCAAACTATCTGTTCATTACAACAATTACACATCGAAACAATACATTGAAAGCTCCGGAATTCCTCAGGGATCGAACCTTGGCCCTTTATTATTTCTTCTATTCATCAATGACATTGTTAATCACATCCATGACTCCAATATCTTGTTATATGCAGATGACATTAAACTTTACCGTGTCATAAACTCAACTGATGATTGTATGAAACTTCAATCTGACATAAATAAAATTCTAGCTTGGTCTTCTACCTCCAAACTTTTGTTTAATTACAATAAATGTAAGATTATGACGTACACTGTAAAAAAGAATCCTATACACTACCAGTATCGTATGTGTAATAATATATTAGAACGTGTCACTCAAGTTACTGATTTGGGGATACTTTTTGATAATAAATGCTGTTTTGTTCCACACATCACTAGTATGCTTAAAAGCTCGCATAGATACCTCGGTTTCATTATTAGAAATACACGATCATTTCACAACCAGCATACTTTAAAGACTTTATATTATTCTTTCGTTAGATCTAAGCTGGAATATTGTTCACAAATATGGAGCCCAACCTACAATAAACATGTAGATTCTATTGAAGCTTTACAAAGAAAATTTGTTGGGTATATTTACTTCAAACGATATCATGTTTACCCTACTAATGAATTTAATTACAATAACTGTCTACTCGAATTCGGAGTTCTGTCCTTGGACGACCGTAGGAAAATGCAATCATGTTTATATCTATACAAATTAGCCAATAATTCGGTAGATGATTCGGCTATCCTCTCAAAAATAAATTTTCTTGTTCCTCGATCTCGAACTAAACTGACATTTGCTTACCCGACTCCAAGGATAAACTACGAACTACGTTCACCTGTCAGACAGATGTGTTTTATTTACAAAAAATATGTAAATGTATTATTAGAATTAGATATATTTTCTAACAGCATTTCTAGGTTCAAGAAAGTACTGTTTGCTATACTTCTTGCAAGCACCAATAATTTATAATTTAATTCAATAATAGTTTTATTTATAAATATATATATATATATATATATATATATATATATATATATATATATATATATATATATATATATATGTATGTATTTTTTTTCAACTCATTGTATTTTTATTGCAAGGTGTCACTACTCGCGACGAAATTTATGTACACTCACTTAAACAATTCCTCTGTAATTGGGATATTATCCTGTAGAGAGAATTTACAATAAATACATAAATAAATAAATAAATAAATAAATAAATAAGAGTTGAGTAAACAGGTTTTAAGGTCCTGTTTCATTCCATGTACGCTTGCACTTCGGGGATGAGCTTATGGAGTTCACACTTTTCATTCCACTTGACTGTATACTGCATTTGCTGGACGCTCCATTTTAAAACGCGTATCAGTCCATGTGATTGGTAGTACATTACACTAATAAGAAAACCACGTGTTTCTGTGTATTGTGTGAAACTTTGAATAAATATCCAGTATATTTGGAATTAAAGACCACAGCATACAGACTAACTCATAGCCCAGGAAGCGAAAATTTATATAAATTGATCGCCAGGAAAAGCACTTTGTATCCTTTAAACTTACCTAGAATTATTGTTTTAAGTAAATTCTAACCTTATAATTAGAATTTTTTTCTTGAAAGGGAGTGGCTACTGCACCGTCGAGACAGAGCCGCAAAAAACATAGTGAATTCAGTTAGGTACTGTTATAGTTTGTTAAAAAAAAAACAAAATTAAACAATATCTAACTCACAAATCATAATTGTTAGACAGTGGTTTTTAGGTTCTGGTCGAGAAGTAGTCGTTAGTTCCGTCTGGTCCATTTCTGCGCATGTGCGACAGTTTAATAATTTTTCTAGCAGTTCTGTCTGGACAGTGCAGTAGACACTTCCTTCTTGAAAACCACGTTGTTTTAGTTTTCAATACACGTAGTGATATCTACTTCAAAAGCTACTACCAACAACATGTACGAGTATCACAGGCAACTACCAACAAGAAAATGGATCAAAACAAAATCCTCAAAGCAATATCCCAGTTGAATACAGATATCCAGGCAAAGATTGGACAACAAACTCAACAACTGAGGTCAGATATTAACCAAGTCCACGATTTTAACGACGGAAAATTCAGAACACAAGAAAAAACCTTACAATCACACAGCAACATAATCAGTGCATTGGAAAAAGCCTATCGTCAAAACAATTTATTACTATATGGACTCCACGAAACGGGGAAAAACAGGAAATGCTTGAAGAAATGGTTGTTAAGCTATTCAACACAACCTTGGAAGCCCCTACTGGTATTACCGGGATAGATTTTATTTGCTGGTTATGCATAAAATCAGACAACAAAATACATCCAATCCATGTACGTTTTCTGGCATTTAGGAAAACGTTAGATATACTTTCAAATAGAAGAAAATGAAAGGACAGAATTTCAGCTACAAGAAGACCTCCCTAAAGAAGTAATCCAAGTGCGGAAAATTTGATCCCTCAAATGAAAAAATACCGAGAACAAGGATTTTTTGCTGTAATCAAGTACGATAAATTCTATGTAAATGGGAAAGAAATTAAATTCGAAACTAAACAACAATCTGCCCCAACCTTATCTAACGAAAAACAATTGCAACAAACAATTGTTGAACCACATCTACCAATCTTAACTCTGCCTCCAATGAAGGAAAAACAACCCGGAAACTCTCGGACGAAAATATGCCGCTGGTCTTCTAGTCCAAAAACAGCTCAAGGACAAAAAAGCTTCAACCATCCGAAGGAACAGTATTCCAAACAGCACAAAATTTATTAAACACAACAATTCAACCGAAAACTTATTACAATATTTTCAAAAAATTTCGGACGCACCGTCATCTTCAGATGCCAACAATCAAGCCGAAAAACCGAATAAAACAATAAATACCGGTAATAACGATAGCACAGCAATAGAAAAATAGCAACAACAGACACCCCGAGGACGGAAAATTATGACAAACAGCAATAAATAAGGATCCGAAACACAAATACAGAAACCACCAATTAAGAAATACTAACTCACCCGAACTTTCCCAACTATATATATATATATATATATATATATATATATATATATATATATATATATATATATATATATATATATATATATATATATATATATATATATATACCTCGGGAGAAAACGACCAAAGCCGCCAAAAACAACATAGAAAAAATGCATATATGTACTTTCAACGCAAGAAGTTTACGTGAAGGTGATAGACTAACGAACTTGAGGATGCCCTTACTAAAATTAACTGGAACGTGATAGGTCTTACAGAAATTAGAAGGAACTTTGAAACAATAATAAACAGAAAATTTAGTATACTATTCATGCATGGAACTGCACGAAATAGCAACTACGGAGTAGGCTTTTACATTAATGAAAAATGGAAGAAATCACTTATCGAATTTAAACCAACAAATGAAAGAATAGCACCATTCCTGATCAGAATAAGGTAAAAATATACTTTAAGAATAATACAAGGCCATGCTCCGACTAGTAAGTCCTCAGATGAAGAAATTTTGTAATTTTACGATCATTTAGATGAAATCCTTAACGATAGACCAAAAGTTTCAACCCAAACTATATTAATGGGCGACTTTAATGCTAAGATAGGCCCCAGAATACAAGGAGAAGAAAAAATACTAGGCAAATCACACTATGGTACAAGAAACAACAGGGGAAAACATCAATTAAAAATAGTGAATTCGTATTTTACGAAAGCACAGAGTTGTAAATAAACATGGATATCTCCTTTTAGCCGTAGGAATGAAATTGATTTCAAATATAGAATATTAAAGTTCTTAGTAAACTTTATCGCGATCATAGAATCGTTAGATTAACGCTTAAAATAGACAAAATCATCCCTAAACGATATTTCAAGATAGCTCAAAATGGTTTAAATATAATTGAACACGACGTTCTTTACAAAGAAAAATTAAGAAACATTCTACCACGTAACTACGAAGCTTTAAATACACAGCACTTATATAACTCCATCGAATCAGCCATTATAAACGGCAGGGCATCCATACCAAAATGAAAACTAACAGTGAGAGATTTCGAGAAGACACACGCGAATTAATAAAGAAAATGACCTCACTAGAAAGAATAAAACATAAAGCCCCTCTCCAGAGACTCCAACTAGCTGAAACAAGAAAATTAGTTAGGAAATTTATAAGGAGAAACATAAAAGCCAACGAAGAAAAACTAATAAACTTTTTATCAAACAACCACTTCTCTATCAGGAAACTGCAAAAGGAACTATCAAGTAGATTCCAAACCTTAAAAACGGCGCACACAACATTTATGATCGTGACAACATACTTGAAATCGCTACAACATTTTATTAATATTTATACTCAGAAGGTTCAGTTGGCGTCACAAACTCCCAAGTATCAAACACAAGCAACTCAGCTATATCTCCTATCATGAAGAAGTAGCAAAAACAATAGACGGACTAATAACACAAAAGCCCAGGTGAGGATAAAATAATTAATGAACTGATAAAAGTGGGGAAAGAGGAACTATTGAAACCACTGCATGTACTGTATAACAAAATATTAAAAACCGAGGAAATACCAGCTCAATGGAACAAGACACAAATAATCTTACTACATAAAAAGGGCGAGAAAACAAACATGGAAAACTACAAACCTATTAGCCTCATAG